>CM046369.1:5333741-5471250 GCA_025413025.1 Ficus hispida | reverse complement strand
TTTTTTTAAATTTTAAATTTAGGATATAATTGTAATTATGAAATAAAACATTATATTAAATTTCGTAACTAAAAATCCTTGGGGAACTAGTAAGAAATAAATTTGCCGCACTTTTCAATTTTGGGTCAAGTCCAAAGGAGTCGGTCCTTAAGCTAGGGGGGCAACTGCCCCTTTTGACGCAAGGCAGCTTCCTCTCTAAATGTAATACACCAAATTTTAGTAATTAAATCCTATTTAAAATTATGATCAAGTAATGGTAATCTTTTTTGTTTTTTTAATAATGTTAGGTACACTAATTTTAATCTTAATTTTTATAAAAGAAAAATAATTTAATGACATAAATTTAAATATCGTTGGACCAACATAACACCAAATAATAATATTAGACCAATATAACATAAAGTTAAATTAGAATAAATTAAAATTTATATTATATTAATCAAAATAAAAAATTTATATCATATTAATTAATAAATAAAAAATAGTTATTTAGATAATTTATTTTTTCTAATAATTTGTATTTTTTCATAATAAAAAATAAATATAACTCAATTTATATGAAAAGTTGAAATTGGAGTAGATAATTTTAACATCAGTGACAGAAGATGTCACCATTATGATTGAATACTCCTAACATCACCAAAAAAAAAAAAATGTCAGCATTATGATGACATCTTCTTTGAAGGGAAAACTGACATGTTCTGATGCCTCGTTATTTATTTATTTATTATTAACGCTTTTTAATTAAAATTAGATTAGATATAAAATTATGATTCAATTCTATTTACAACCACTACTACTTACAACCACTACTACTTAGCTATCTAGTTACTTATTTTTACGCAACCACTGCTACTTATTTAGTTTATTTTTGCGCTTTTAGAATAGCACGTACAATATCACACTTGATCTATGGAAATTTTCTCTATAAAATGCAGTACCCATGGCTCAAAATCACAAATTAAAACGTGGACTCGCTCCATGGCTTATTGATGAAAAGTAAACGGGGCAAATAAATCCATTAAAAAAAAAAACTACATAATAAAAAAGAGAAGACGAGTAGAACTAATAGTTTTGGCTTTAATGCTGATAACAGAACAAAGCAGTCTGCCATTGGGGTATGTATACAGATGATTATCTAACAAAGCCAATTCTCTTCTTAAAAGTTAAAAGCAAAAATAAATCCATTCAAATTGACAAATAGTGAAAAGACTTGTAGAAACAGACATGAAGAATTGAGATCCCCCTTCGCATTCCCATCAACAGAAAAGAAAAGAAAAGAAAAAAAAAAAGACAAAAAAAAAAAAGAGGGGGGGGATCCTTCGGAACATAACCAAAGTAGAAGAATCTCCAGTCCAGCTTCGAACTGCGCGAGCCTTCTAGTGACCATACTTCTGAAACTCCCACTCACTGTTATCTGTTTTAACAAGACAAACCACAATGCAGGGGAAATAGTTAAAAACCATGTCAAATAATAGGCATCTAAAAGAGAAGTGACAATGACAGGATTGTAGGAGCCGCATAACATACCCAACGGGCAAACTTGACGGGTCTTCAGCCATCGGCTGATGCAGTGGAAATGAAACGCATGGTTACAGACCCCTATAGACATAGAAGAAACAGCTAATTATTACCAATTACAAAAGAGCATACCAAAGTTATACAAGAGAGAGAGAGAGAGAGAGAGACAGAGCCACACAAACACACAGACACACACACACACAAGAATGATATGTACAGCACACGACTCGATATCCTTTTTACAATTGGATATGAACTGGCTGAAGAAATTAACAATCAAAACAGAGGAAAAGACTAGGCATTAGGTAAAATAAGAGTACAGCTTAAAGACCTCACAAATAACAAGTAGTCTAGAATATAGCAGTAATGATCTAGAGTATCTAACATCCTGTACCACTAAGAGAATTCCACATTTGACAAAAGAATTTTATCTCCATTTTAAATCAGAGTACAGACAAGATGTGATTACACAAGCAGCATAAGTCGAGTAGTCGGAGGCCAATTTACAAAGTGAGTTTAAAGCCTTTTAGAGTGTGTAACTCAAATGTAAAAGATAAATAACGCTAAGTTCCACTTCAACAGTATAATCTAGTAGGTATCTTATACAATCACCTAATCAAAGGACCTACATATATAATCTACAATTGACAACCACAAGTAAAATGCAGTAATTGCAACCAAGATGTCACTGACTCACAAGAAAACAAGAAGCAAGGAAAGGCAGATAACTTAGGTGAGAAAAATAAAGAGGAAGGGAGGACCTTTCTCTCATAGGGCTTGCTATGGATTCTCCCTCTCCAATCCTCTATATAGAAAAAAGATTTTAAGTGTTTTGAAGAATTTGAAATCTTTCACCCAATCCATTCCCTCCTTTTTTTCCCTCCTGCCAAACCAACTATAGGTCCGGAAACATACTTCCACTAATCCTCTCATCTTCATCCCTCGTTCCACTTTTCCCTCCTAGCAAACAAGCTCTTAAGAAAAGATTAAACTCGAGGTCTCTCACCCGATCCATTCCCTTCTATCGAAGAACTATAGGCCCCTATATACTTACACTAGTCCTCTCACCCTCATCCCTTCGTTCCCTTTTCCTTCCTGGCAAACAAGCTCTAGAGGTAGCGAAACGATTCCAAACTTATCAAATGAGTCTCACAATACATCAAAACTGAAACAGCACATCCAATCATATCGAGCGGGGATAAATACCGAGGATAATGCCACATTATACACAAAAACAGCATGTATTTATACCCACATATTATATGGCACAATCTACTCTTATACTTTCCTTTTTCGCCTAAACGCCTCAAACTCGAAATCAGACTTAATAAAAGAACATAATCAATCAGGAATATAACATAATCGGATAAAATTTAAAGCCTTACCCCAAGCAACAGTGCACTCCTCGCTAGTGGCGCTAGCCTGGTTCGCTTGGCACTCGATACCTAAATTCACCCAACCAAAAAAACAAAACAAAACAAAAAAATCAAAAGAAAATACCAATTAATCGCCAAAAAGCAACAAGAAACAAAGATTTTGATCTACTAATCAAGAAAAAAAGGAGAAAAAAACTCACAGAGATCCATGATGTGGTTTCTGCAGATCGCACAGTTGTCAACAACAATATCTGCATCAAAAGAATCGCCATGAAATCAGCATTCGAAAGCCCTGAATTCACGAACAGGACGAAAGGGGGGAAAAAAAAAAAGGGGGGGAAGAAACTAGGGTTAGGGTTAGGAGGAAATTGTTACCCCAAGCCCAGAGGGCGACGGCGTTCCACTTCTTGATCTCGAAACGCTTGGGCTTCTTGCTGGAAGGACCAGCGCTGCTGGAGGGCTCGCCGGCGGGAACCATGGGAACGTCGGAATCCAAGGTCGCCATAGCTTCTAGAAGAGAAAATGAAAAGCTCCGATTGGGTGGTTTTGGGCGCGCGCTTTGCTTTTGCCTTGGAGGAGAGAGAGAGAGAGAGAGAGAGAGGAAAAGCGTGAAAGAAAGAAAGAAAGAGTGTCGTAACTCGTAATGTCGACAGAAATCGAAGCCCGCGACCCCTCTTTAGATAGGAGGGGGGATTTTTATTCTACTCGGACTACGATTCTTTTGAATTCAATAAATCCAATATAATTATCACACTAGAAAAAATAAAATAAAATAAATTTACGGCTTGTTATATTAACTAAAATATTTTAATTCGTTCGGCCAAAAAATTTTTTTTTAATTAACTTGAGATTCGTCAGATTAAAAAATATATATAAAAGGAGATGTAAATCAAATTTCATTATACGATATTTAAAAAATATATATAAAAGAAGATGTAATTGGAATCCTTTTAGGAATTATTGAATTTACAAAAATTAATAGTAAATAGTAGTTTTTTTTTAAAAGTAAATAGTAGGCTTTTAAAATGTTTAAAGTAAATAATAAATTTATTTGTAATTATAATATTACAATCTCACTTTTAGAATTTTGTTACATGTTCTCATAATACTTCTAATTTGATTTTTCTCGAATGCGCAACCACGTAATTTTTTTTTTTTTTGGGAACCTCTAAAATAATATTGCTGTTCACATCCATTTTTGTCCATGTATTTGTCTTTTTTTGTTTTCTTATTTTTTATTTTTGTGTCTTTCGTCCTTTTCTTTCTCTTCTTTTTCTTTGGCTCTGTTGACATAATGTTTCACTCAGTTTAGTTTAGTTTAGTTTAGTTTAGTTTAGTTTTTTTTTTTTTTTTTTTGTTTAATGTCGTTTTAGTAAGATGTATTCCATATTGTTGTTGTACCAAGGAGTCGTCGTTTGAATTTTGCAATCGTTTTCAAGATGGCTGGCGTTTTCCCAATGTCGTTGTTCCTAATTGTTGAGGTGGCATTTGTTGGAACATGTCGTTTTTTGGAGATTCCATTAAAAGCGCCTTGTATTTTAGTTTTATTTTAGATCACCTTTCATTATACAAATGTCAGTGTATGATTATAGTGATAATTCTGTATTTTTTTAGTGATAATTTCATGATTAACTTCGTCTAAAATTCAAATCACCTCACTCCTAAATGTGAGAGAGAGAGAGAGAGATTAGGTTACTTTAAAAATGGCTAACTTATTATTATTAATTGTTATGAAAATAGACAGTGACCATGAAATCAGAATTTTTATTTCCTTTATTAAAGTTTTTTGGACGATAATTTCGTTATTAGTTCTATTTAATTGAAATTATGAATTAATCTCAAATTAAGTATAATTTTCTTCTGATTTGGTTAATTTATGAATCCTGTTTTGAATCCTCAATTATTAGCTAATTAAAATTTGGTCTCAATTTTACAAGATATTTACATGTATGTCCCCGATTGAATTCATAATCTATTTCCCATGTAGCCAGTCTAATGACTCTGGATAACCAATTGGAGACGGTGTTTTCCCAAGAAGCCCAAGCTGAACGCGTAACTGAAAAGCCCAAATTCATTAGTAGTCCAATTAAAAAATAAGAGAAATTTGTGAAAACATGCGATCAAATAGAAATGTTTATATTTTGGAAAAATATCATAAATTCTTTTTGAACTTCATCACTGGTATTAATATATCAAATGAACTATGAAATATATCTGTTTTATTCATAAATTTTAGCATGTGTGTCAAGTTACCTTCTCAGTTAGTTATCGTTAGTTTTTTTGTTATCTTTAATGTCAAAATACCCCCTTAACTTTGTATTTATATTAAAATACCCCATGATTTTTAATATTTGTGTCAAACTACTTCATGATCCTTTATATTTGTATCAAACTGCCCCACTTTAATTATTTTAATTATTTAATATTTTATAATTACTTAATACTTATTAATTTTTTAGAACAAGTAAAACTATACATATTTTAATTATCATAAAGTTATATGCATATTTTTTTAACACACTTTTTTTTTATATTACTTATTTTCATTCAGTATTTTGGTAAAATATTATCGATCGTAATTAAATTAAAAATTGTAATATTAGGAAAACAAAATAATGAATATAAATTATGTAATTATTTTTGTTTAAGAAAATCAAAATGAATGTAAATTTGAATTAAAATAAACAAAATAAAAAAAAAGTGGGTAAAAAAAGATACATTTCTTTTGGTAAAAATATTGTGCCTATTCTAAAAAATTTATATAATTACATAATGTTAATTAAATAAAATAGGATATATGAGGTAGTTTGACAAAAATATTAAAAATTAAGGGGCACTTTGACACCAATAATAAAGATCATGGGATATTTTGACAAAAAAAAAAAAAACAAAGTTCAAGGGCATTTTGATATTAAAGATAACAGAAAAACTAACGACAACTAACTGAGAGAGTAACTTGATACATATGTTAAAATTCATAAGGTATAATAAGTAAATTTCATAATTCATGAGACATATTAACACTAGTGACAAAATTATGGGGAACTTATGATAAATTTTATTATACTTTTTACCCTATTATTTAGATTTTTGATTCTTTATACTTTTTAAATTGAAGGTTAA
Organism: Ficus hispida; assembly: GCA_025413025.1. Lineage (NCBI taxonomy): Eukaryota > Viridiplantae > Streptophyta > Magnoliopsida > Rosales > Moraceae > Ficus > Ficus hispida. The sequence continues at coordinate 5,465,230 of CM046369.1, read as the reverse complement.
AAAAACTGAAACTATTATATTGAAATAATAGTCGAGAGATGTGATTTTGATAAGCATGCCTACAAATTACCCATTAAATAATCCAATGTCTTACTCAATCCAACGTATTTGATAACCGCACTCTACTTGATTTATTTCCGTTCAATTTCTTGTTTACTTTTGGTTTTGACGTTTTGTAACGAGAATTCCACCACATCAGAAAGTCCATTTTCTCTATCATCCGAGCACTCTCTGTCTCCCCATCTCTTTTTAGAAACTAAAACCTGCAAAATGCCATAATTCTGTAACGTGAGTGGATTCTTTAAATAGCCATATTGGAAGCTTGTATTGAAGTCCTAATATTCAGTGAATTTACAAAATACCTAGTACCTTAGTAGTTAGTACACCCTTCCTAAAGTATTGGACTATTATTTTCTAGATGAAAAACCATTTTAACATTTTGTAGACTTTTCAAAATGCTCGATTTATAACTATTTTTGATATTGTATTTTACAAAAATTTTCAAATACTTGATTTATCATATACATCTCTTATCGATAATATCTTTGAGATTTTGATTGTCATGTATTGATTTTTATCTTTTGTGGGATTTTTTTTAGGAGAAGGCTACGGTAGAGACTGTAAAGACTCTTTGGAGAGTAAGAGTCTCTACTGGTAAAGCTCATTTTTTAACCGTTAAGATTTAATCGAACGGTTGAAATGTTATTAATGTACCATATTTACCATATACCTCATCTCATATTACCTTAGTTTTGGGACCCTCTCCTCACGTATCGTATGAAGGATATAGGTTTTATGTTCACTTTGTAGAAGACTTTACCAAATATACATGGATTTTTCCTTTAAAAACAAAGTCTGAAGCTAGAATCATATTCTATCAGTTTAACTCCTTTGTCGAAAGAAACTTCAACTCTCCAATAAAATATCCCCAAACAGATTTTGGGGAGGGGAGGGTGAATATCGTAGTCTTCTTCCCTTGTTGAAAGATTGAGGTATAGTTTTTAGGTATCCAGGTCCCCATACACGTCAACAACAAAATGGTAGAGCAGAGAGGAAACATGGACACATAGTTGATATGGGTCTTACACTGTTAGTGCAAGCTAAGTTATCTTTTCAATTTTGGTGGGATTCCTTTGTTTCTGTTGTGTACCTCATAAATAGGTTACCATTTCCCAACACCTTCAATTTGTCACCTTTTGAACTTTTGTGTTTGCTAGGTCTGTGATTTTTGATGAAGATACTTTTCCTTACACTGATTTGTTTTCTTGTTCAAATAATGTTTCTTCTGTTTCTACTTCAAATAATTCATTTCCAATTATAGTTGCTTTTAGTTCACCTATTTTAGTTCCCCATGATAGCGTTTCTGCAATAACACAATTCTCCTTCAGATTCTACTTTTTTACAAGCGTTTCAAGATTCGTTGATGTCACATCATAATTCACCGTCACAAGTCATGTCAATTAGTACTTTATCTCATTCTAAGACACCTAAATTCTCTTCTGTCTTTCCTTTCTCATCATCTCTTCAATACAGATCTCTCTCTCACAACTCACCTTTTTCACAATCTATTTCCTCTAGTCCTCAACAGCTCGTTCCCATTTCAGTTCCCAATTCTTCTAAACCTACTCATTCCATGACAACCCGTTCCAAAGCTGGACATTTTTAAACCTAAGATTTATCAGTTAAGTGGAACTAATGTTGAAATGTTAGCTGAACTAATTAGCCTCGGTTCAAGCAGCTCTTTCACGTGACAGGTGGAAGAAGGTAATGGTTGATGAGTTTACTACTTTACAGAAGAATGAGAATTGCGGTTTAGTTCCTGCCACTGCTGACATGAATGTTGTCTCCAACAAATTAGTGTTTCGAGTCAAATACAAACCTGATGGGTTTGTTGATTGGTTTAAGGCTCGACCTGTTGCAAAGGGGTTTCAACAAACTTCAGGACTGGATTTCTTTGAGACATTTAGTCCTGTTATCAATCCAGCAACAATTCGAGTGGTCTTTACACTAGCTGTGACATTTGGTTGGGACATTCAGCAAGTGGATGTTAATAATGCTTTTCTCAATGGAGACTTCAGGAGGTTGTTTTTTTGCATTAGCCAGAAGGATTTGAGAGTTCTAATTACCCTGCTCATGTTTACAGGCTTCATATGGCGCTTTATGGTTTGAAACAAGCACCACGTGCTGGTTTGACAAGCTCAAACAAGCACTGTTGCAGTGGGGGTTTCAGAGTTTTAAATTAGACACGTCATTGTTATTCAAACGCAATGGCGGTAAGTTGATCCTGATTTTAATATATGTTGATGATATATTGATAACTGGAGATGATTCTTTGTTAATTCAGAAAGTGATAAGGGATTTAAATGGTCAGTTTGCTTTAAAAACATTAGGGTCTGTCAATAACTTGGTTTTGAGGCCTTTAGAGATAAAACTGGGTTATATTTGTCTCAAAGAAAGAATGTGAGAGACTTGCTTAAAAAGACCAATATGGTTGATGCAAAACCTACTCCAACACCCATGTTTGAGAATCAGAAACTGTCCTTGGAAGATGGTGAAGCTATTGATTTTTGACGTCTGTACAGAAGTGTCATAGGTGGGGTTACAATATTTGACCATTACCAGGCCCAACATTGCCTTTGTTGTTAACAAGCTCAGTCAGTTTTTGAAAGCACCAACTAATGTTCATTGGGTTGCTTGTAAGAGAATACTTAGATGTATCTACAAGGAACATCAGATTCTGGGCTGTGATTAGACTAGCAAAGCAGCTGGTTCTAGAAGGCTTTTCAGATGCTTATTGGGCGAGCTGTATTGATGATAGAAGGTCTACGAGTGGGATTTTGTGTATATTTGGGAAACAATCTGATCAGTTGGAGTGCCAAGAAACAAGCAGTAAAAGCTTAGATCGAGTACTGAGTCAGAATATCGAGCCTTGGCTCAGGAAGCTACAGAAATTGTTTGGTTACAGCCCTTGTTCTTTGAGATTGGTGTAGTTCTTCATCAAAGGTCTGTCATTTGGTGTGACAACATGGGAGCTGGTTCTTTGGCTTCCAATCCAGTTTTCCATGCTCGAACGAAGCATATAGAAGTAGATGTTCACTTTGCAAGAGAAAAAGTTTTGGCTAAAGAACTTGAAGTGACATATGTTTCTACTGAGTTTCAAGTAGTTGATATTTTTATAAAGGCATTAGCTTTTCCTCGCTTTAGTTTTCTAAGAGACAAGCTGACTTTAGTTAGACCTCCGTACCTCTTGAGGGGGAATGTTGAGTCAGGTGTTACAAGTAATGAAGAGGAATCCAGTTAGTTATGAATTCAGTTAGGAATTAGAATATGTTGTAACTGTTTATTAAAGTTTATTACAGATTAGTTGTATAATCTATTCTGTATATAAGGCTCTGATTAATAGAGAAAAAGGCACCTTTTCCTCATTCCACATAATTCTCTCTCTCTCAACTCTATCTTTCTCTTTCTATTTTCTCTGTTTTCTGTTCGTTTGACTGTCCTAAAGTTATATTTTTTTTGTCAAAAAGAAAATCTGTAAGTAACCAACAAATTTAGTATTATTTACAAATTCATGAAGATTACATAACAAGATATATTAATAGTCCGTTTGGTGAAACGGTTTGAGTTGAAATTTTTAAGTTTGAATTGTTTGACTTTTTAAAAATTAGTTATAATTTTTGTTGACTTTTCAGAAAAAGATAAAAACTGAGATGAAAAAATACAATTTAGTTTGAATGGGTTTACCAAACAAACCCTAAATATTCTTGTAAAATTTTATTATCAATTTTTTCATAATAAATCTCAATTTATCTTAATTAACCCCAATGATCACAATCTGGGCTTGAGTCATCACATGATGCGCTGGTCAATTAGATAGAGACCATCAAGTCCCATAAGTGATTAACCAATTTATCATAAATTTCAACCAATTAATATTAAGAAAATGACTGTTTTCGTAATTAAAAAAACTGACTTACGTATTTGAAAGTGTTAAAATATGAATACCATTTTTTATATGTTGTTCAACTTTGTGCTCTAATACATAATATTGTTATTTCAAAGTTCTATATCAACTTTTGTCGTAATAATTAAAATTTAAAACTTGTAAGAGCAAATTTTTAATTTTGAAACAATTAAAAAAATGAACATATTAAAATGAATATACAATACAGAAAGTTTATAAATCAATCAATAACAAGCAAATGATAAAATTTAATATATATAATATATTTGTAGACAAATTTGACACCAAATATAATAAAAGTCAAATTTAATATAAAAAGTAGTACTACATTGGACATAATTTCCATACTCAAGTGTTAAAATTCAATATTGACACACTAATTTGACACTATATTTTTAGTGTGTCAAAGATATCCTTCACCTCTATTAAGGGTCTGTTTAGCTCTCAAATCTGGACTTAAGTTTTTCATTTTAAGTTTTATCTTTTTCTAAAAAATAACAAGTATTATAGCTAATTTTTAAAAAATTAACCAACTTTAATTTAAAAATTATACTTCAAACTGGTATTGAAAAAGCAAGCTAAGTTGGATAACATAAAATTTTATTTTATTTTATTTTAAGTTTTTTCATACCGTAGAGAAATCGCAACAGGTTCATATGTACAGTTCTAACCTTAAGTATGGCTTGTGGCCATTCCCATCTATTCTCTTGGTGGATCGAATGACAACAAGAATTAAGGACCCAAAGAAAAAAAAAAAAAAAAGGGTCTATAAAGGGCCATTTACATTAAATTTTAATACTAGAAAAATAGTACGTGTATTTTGACAGCAAAAATAGTAGTTTTAGATGTTGGCTATATATTTGATGTTAGCTTTCTAAAGCGAACATTCACTCAAATTCCTCTCTGTAATCCATGAATTTAGTTCATATGTCTCCTTATTTGTATCTCAATTCCTATCTCTTTAATAATAATATGACATATGTATAACTAATATGATCTTTTAATTAATTTGATATGATCTCGTAATTAAATCAATATTTTTAATTGAGGTGTTATAATATTATTGGAGAGATATAAAACGATATATATATATATATATATATATATATATAAAGAGAACATAAGAGTTAGATCCGTTCATCCATCCATTAACCAAGACATTTTTTTTTTCCTTTTAAAGTCTGCCTGACCTTTTTCATCACCTCTTCTTCAACTGATTTTCCACTATTCTCAATATGCCTTCCTAAAATGTTATAGTAGGTGTTGTGTTAGAATATGTAGGAATTTTTGTGATTATTATTATTATTTTTTTTAAATGAGCTAATGGTCTCGTTCATAGAGATAACAAAATTGCTTTACAAAAAAAAAAAAAAAAAAAACCTCACTCGAAAAAAAAAATCATCAGTGACGATGGCAAGAATATCGTCCCAAGAAACAAATTTGTGACAGAAGGTTTCAAGCTTTGATTTTATCATGCTATCAATTTTGAAGTCCTAAGTTTAAATTATACACTGTCGTTTTCTTACTAACAAAATGGACTGTAATGATATCTTATAACATCTTGGATGGAATACTAAATTTATCGTTAAAGTTAAAATTTAGTATTTTGATAAGAAAACCACTCTTCAATATAATGCTATTTTTAATACTAACTATGTAATTGTTATATTTTATGACAGATTTGTTATCAAATATAACAAATATTAGATTTTAACATTTGATTATGATTAATTGATATTTTGTCATATTTATTTGATTATTATAATATTGTCATTTTTAATAATTTAAATAATAAATTTGCTTTTTATGAGTTTTATTATTAATAATGATAACCTAATAAGGTGCATATATGGTGTTAGAAATATCACTATATACGGAAGTATAAGTAGGATAATATATCAAACAAGTAGGCTACTTTCATAATTATTAAATTTTTGTTGATAATGGTCCCAAAACTAATCAAACAGTCATTCTTATTAGTTGGTTAATCAGTCAACGGAGGAAAACATAAGAATGGTATTGATCTTTCTATCTTTGATTGTTTGCTGTTAAAAAATCGGCAATATGTAATAGTAAAAACGTTAATTTTCTAAGTGAAAAATTAATTTAGTTAATAATGCATTCAAAGTGATTTGCAAATGAAATGAAGGTTTATTCTTGAATTAAATTTTGAAAAAAAGAAAAGAAAAAAAAAAAAAGCTTAGGAGCACTATTGATGCTATAGTAAAAAAAGTTCATTGGTAGGCCTCATAATATAGGATTCACTTCTCTATTATTATATGGTATTCGACATCATTAATGTCCTAGCATTGCTCATAAGTTAGTGATTATTAAATTATTCATCATTTCGGAATTTTTATGTCGAAAAAGTCTTGTAGATGTAAAAATAAGTTCTATCGAAATTTCTATAAGAAAATTATTGATAAAGATATCAAGTTCAACGAGCTCGTAAATTATTTTTTTGAACATAATTTGAGAAAAATATCTTAAATTTGTTTAAAAAGAAGTAAACATTAGCTGTCAATGCAATTCTTCTTTTTTTATTTCTGGTTTATCAATATTTTATTAGCTAGATTCTTGATTTTATTATCAAATAATATTTGTAAACATCATCGACTAGCATGTTATGATTTCAATATTAGAACTCATGGTACACATTTGTAATATTTTTTTTCAATCAGTTATTAATATATCATTTCAAACCTTATTAGACTTTATTTTGGAGATTTTTATATGATACGTGTTTATATAAAATACTTGTGAACTAATTATCTAAATTTTTCATAATTTTTTTGATCGATATTTCCGTCGACTCCAATTTTATTTTATTTTTTTATTTTTGAAAATTTCTTTTGATGCCACTGTATAATGTAATATTTGAGTCACAATTCTAAGTACAGAATTCTAACACGAGTTTTTTTATTTTTTATTTTTTGAAAAATTTTTGTTTGACAGTTAGTTGCTTGGTAAGCACGCTAAATAAACGGACGGGTAAGATCGTTTTAAAAACTTCCCGTTGTGATCGTACGGATGGTAAAGATCGAATCAACGAATTGCCAACTTTACGACCTTATTTGAACCCAGATTATTTGAATCCTATCAACGGCTTCTGTTTCTCTCTCTACTTCTTCGTCTCTCGCTCTCTCTCTCTCTTCTCCTTCTCTCGCTCTCTCTCTCTCTTCTCCTTCTGATTCTTCTTCTTCTTCCTCTCACAGAGTCACAGTCACTCGCTTGGTGACGCAAAAATGGCTTCTCTTTCTCTTTCTTCTTCTTCTCTCTCTCTCTCTCTCTCCTTCTGATTCTTCTTCTTCCTCTCACAGAGTCACAGTCACTCGCTTGGTGACGCAAAAATGGCTTCTCTTTCTCTTTCTTCTTCTTCTCTCTCTCTCTCTCTCTCCTTCTGATTCTTCTTCTTCCTCTCACAGAGTCACAGTCACTCGCTTGGTGACGCAAAAATGGTTTCTCTTTCTTCTTCTTCTTCTTGTTCTCTCTTTCTCTTTCGTTTCTTCTTTTTCCTATCTCTGAAAGGAAGCATTTAAAGAGTCTGTACGGTCCGTAAGGAAAATTTGGGGATTTCATTTTTCCCCAAACAAGTTCCCTTGGATTCCGATCTCCGATTGGTGAAGATTGATCAGATAGACACGATCCGGTTTCCAAGTTTGGAGTTTTTTCTCCATGGTGAGTTTACAATTTTTTGTTTGTTTGTCTGTTTTCATTTTTCTTGCGCTATTCTTCACCCCTGATTGTTTATGTTTTCCAATTTTTTAATTAATTTTTTTTAGATCCTTTTTTTTGTTTTCCATGTTTCTATTGTTTCTGATTTGTTGTCTTCCTTTTTAAAAAACCCCCCAAAAAAAAAAAAAGTTGAATTGCGGAAGCAGATCTCGAGCTCTCTCCAACTTTTGATCAAGACCAATGATTATGTAGCTTTCAAGGTACTAATTTTCAATTCTCGTCTTTCCCCATATTTTTGTTTTATGTTTTATGTTTTTTTGGATAATTTTCATTTGGTTTAATGTTTGGGTTTTGTTAACTTCCCTTATCCCCAAATGTTTGTAATCTTAAAATTGTGAAATGGGTTTTCAGGTAAAGACTACAAATCCAAGAAATATTGTGTTAGTGTTGGGTGTTGTTTTGCTTAGGTCTACCTGCGATGTTATTGGTAAATACACAATTTTTTTCTTTTTGGCTTTAATTTTACTAATTTGTACTTAATTATGATTTTCTTGTAAGTGCTTATGTATGCAAATTAAATGTCTTTATTAGCAACAATGCAAGCGCAAAAGGAAGCGCCACCAGATATGCAATGCAGGACAAGTTCTGCTTCAGAGCTTAGTAGCGAGTGCAGGCGCTATGGCGAAAGATGTCACGGCGGAAATGGTAACCGTCCTTCTTTCGAAGTTGTTAAGTTTTTAATTTTATAAGTTTGCAAGTTGATGTGAATTCTGTAACTTGGTTTTTCGTTTTCGGTGCTTTTCAGTTCAGTAAGGAATCCGGGCATCACGTTGAAGAGTGTAGATTGAGGGTGGCGTATGTGGCTCCACCTAGACTGCCATCTCTGGTTCACGAAGGATCGGAGGAAGGTTCTTCACCGAGGGCTTCGATATCGGACAATGGGATTCCCGGTTCTGCTGACATCAGTATTACTGTGAGTGTTGTATAAAATTCAATGAAGGGTCTTGATTCAATAACTATCTTCTGCTCAATTGACATCTGATCATTGGGGTGTGTTATTGCCTTGTAAGCTTCAAGAGGCGTCGCTGAGCGACACGGGCGAGCTGAGGCTCAAGATATTGTAGTGTTTTTCTTATTGTAGTGTTTATTATTATTGTGGTCTGAGGTATTTTATTATTGTAATGTTTTTCTTTATGAATTGAGGGGCGTTTATTTGTGCCTGCGGTTGTCAATGAAGACTAGAGAGCATTTGGTCAAAAAATTCATGCAAATAATGATTATTGTTCGGTATTCAAGTTTAACTCCAACTAAACTGTATTTTTTATCAATTTTTTTTTTTGTCCTGAAAAGTCAATAAAATTTATAATTAGTTTTTGAAAAGTCAATCAATTCCAACTTAAAAATTTCATCTCCAACCAATGAACCAAATGCAAGCTAACTAATTGTTTTGGGAATGATTCATGTTTACATTTGTTTATATGTACTAAAAAGTCGAAGTTTTGGAATTCTAAGCATTCTGATCTCAAAAAATTTATTTTTTATTTTCGTGTATCAAACAAATACCACTTTAGTTTCAGAGACCGATTCATGTTAATTTATTCGACTAACATGGGCATTATTGATGCTGTCATATGCAGTTCGATTCAATAATTGTTTCTACTTTTCTTGATATTTTTTTATGCGTTCATGTTCATTGGTTTGAAAAGAACTATTTAGACTATTTCACCTGCAAAACATAACGTACCATGTTGTCTTCACATAAAGAAAAAGAAACAGTATTCCATGTTTATTTCTTTATTAGCTGTTGCACATGTTATGTTTCTTTTCTTGTAATATCGATTGTGTATCTTTAATTTCAGGCTAGTGCTATTATCGCAAAGCTGTCGGAGGAGAAAAATTCTGCAATTCAGCAAAATATGAAGCTTCAGCAAGAACTGGTAAGGGACTGTGTCTTTAGTAGTAGTAGATATTCTTCAAGAACCACTATTACGTGAGTTTGTGTTATGCATGTATTGTCGCCGGCCGTGCATGATGTTCTTTGAACCTAAATGGCATTGATTGAGCCTTAGAAAAAAATATGGATTTCTGATACTTTGGATTTCTTATAATGATCGAATAATTGAAATTTTTTTTTTGAATTCAGTGTCTCTAAATTCACGAAGGTTTTGGGTTACGATTTTTCTTCGTAATTTACGTGTTTTCCAAGTGGGTTTATAAGCTTCTCTTTTGATTCTCTTCTTCTTCTCTCTGTCTATCTGAAAGAAATCTATGCCGCATCGAAGGAGTCTGTAAGGTCTGTACAGAAAATTTTGGGTTTTCTTTGTCGGATATGATACAGTTTTTGGACACCCTATTTCCGATTACTGAAGATTGATCAGATAGTTACAATTCGGTTTCTAAGTTCGGGCTTTTTTCCATGGTGAGTTTTCCAAATTTTTGTTTGTTTGTTTGTTTTCATTTTTTTTGCCCTGTTCTTCACGCCTGATTGTTTCTGTTTTCCAAGTTTGGTCTTTTAATGAACGAACAATTTAAAAAAAAAAAATTGTGAATTCAATGCCTCTAAATTTATGCATGTTCTGGGATACGATTTTTCTTCCTATTTACATGTTTCCCAAGGGGTTCTTTTAAGGTACATTTTCTCAACTTCTGAAAATTGTTTATTTAAAAAATTCTTGTAATTTGAATTGCTTCATGAGGCATGTTTGGCATAAATTTCGCGTTTAATTAATATCACTTCACATTCTGAAATGAATTCTTAATTTTTGTTATATGAAAGGGGATCTGAAAATGGTTCTAGCCCATGAAACCAGTTGTTGTTTAGAGGGAAAGAGAAGGAAGATATGGTGTGTTTGGACGTGGTTGGTCAAAAAGATATGTCGAAGATGTAACATTGTTACGACACCCGGCTATGAAATGAAGAAAAGTCAAGGCCTGAAACTAAAAGCATATGAAGCCATAGCCCTAGTAAGAGAAGGGATTTGGCAAGCTTTTCAAGAGGTTGGTTTCCATTATTTAGTAGATTGACTCTTTTGTAACATACTTAAAGACAAATTGTTGTTTGCTAACAATGTTAATTTGATACTTAGGTTGTCGCTTTTGGGACGATGAATAACAAGGAGTTTGTCATGTTGATTGAATTGCTCATGATGCAGCTGCTCAAATTGGGTAGTTGAGGCTGAAGGGAAAGCAGGGTGTGCAGAGGCAAATCAAGGTCAGTACCACACCGTTTTTTGTATTTTGACTCTTTCTCAAACTAAACTAAACCGTTTGGAGAGCTACATTTCATTAGTAAATTCTTTAAAATTTTTAAAGAACTGGAATACAGTCAAGGGAATAGAGAAGAGAAAAGAAATGTCAAAGAATTAGAGAAGAGAGGGAGAAAAAGAAGAGAGAGGAATAAAAGAACAGAGATTTGAAACAAAAAAAAAAAGAAAGAAAAAATTAGAAGAAGAAAAAGGAAGAAAAAAATGAGGGGAAAAAAGGAAAAAAAATAAAGAAGGAATAAAATGGGAGCAAAAAGGGGAAAGAAAAAAAAAAGATGAAGAAGAATGGTGGCTTGAAAAATGGGAAAAGAAATAGGAAAAGAGGAACATGCACGCTGATTGTGATAAATGGGATGATGATAGTGTTCCACCTCCTCTTGTAAGTGCTTGTTTTGTAGCCATTATGCTTTGCTTTTCTAGTTCTAAGATTATTATCTAATTGTATTTTTGTTAATGTTTATTATATACTAGGAGGTTTCATGTGACGGTGATATTATCTTAGGAGGGACCGCTTCCAAAGCTCAGCACGAAGCTCAAGGGCAAGCTGGTATCCCTCAAATTGATGCTGGGAAGGAGCTGAGCTTCCTTCGAAGGTATGATAAGCTATGTGCATTTTCATGGTTTACTCTTTTGTTGAAGCATGTATAGCTCAAACTCTATGTGGTTATATTCTTTCAATGCATTCACTTCTCAATTTTGTTGTTTAGGTTTCTCTGTCTTCGGAGGAAGTGAAGTAAACGGGAAGGAAAAAAAAAAAAAAAAACTAGGAGTACAAAATAGCTCTGTATTCTTTTTCATAAGAAGAGCTTGAGAGCAACCAATTAGAAGCTTTATTCTCTGGTTTGAAATGCCCCACATTCTTTAATGTTAGGCTGTTGATTATTTATTTTTAAATGACTTGTCTTCTAAATTTAGTATATTGTTGTTTTGTCTAGCAGTGAGAAAGTGTAACCAAGTGAAAACGTTGAATGAAAGCATTTTCATGGTGTAGAACTTGGGACTTTTGGTAGGATAGCTAGGATTTTAGTCTAACGTCAGTTTATTTGTTGAGGCCATAAGGTTGAAGGGAATATTTTTAGGAAACTTGTTTTATTTACTTTGTTGTCACTCTAATTTCATTTTCAATTCGTTTAACTTTGTTGTCATGATTTTAGCTATACGTTTGGTATGTGAGAATAGAACACAATCACTTAAGTGCCGAAGATTGAGATGATGACATGATATTTATTTTGACTGTTAATTTCTTGAGTCTTATGATCTGCCAGTGAATTATGAATGGTACTTGCGCCTAATTTCGAGGTTTATTTGCAGCGTTTTTGCAGAGAAGGGCTTGTTGGCCAGAAGAAAAAAAAAATGAAAAAAAAAATGAAAAAAATGTAAGAAAAAGAGATGCCAAGAAAGAATTAAAACGAAAAAAAAAAAAAAAAAAGTAGAATGGCAAAAAGAGAGAGGGAAAATGTGGAGAAAAGAAGGGAACAATGATGCTCTGCCTATCATAAACTAAATGGTGATGGTCATGCACCTTACGTAAGTGCATGTGATCTTTGTAACGTCATGTTTTTTATTGCTAGTTCAAATAGAGTTCTTAGTCTAATCACATTTTATTTTATTAACTTGTATGATAGGTAGCAGGGTGAATGTTATCCTAGGATATCATACTCCAATTGCCCAGGACGATACTCAAGGGCAAGCTGCTGTACGAAGGAGATGAACTGCCTTTTAAGGTATGATTTGGCATCTATGTTTTCAACTTTTTTTTATACATATTATTAGGACAATTCTAGAATCTAAATCTAAATAAGGAAAGAAAAAGCATAAAGTCAACTAATTTATGTCACACAACTTTTACTTTTTAGCAAATTAAATGAACCTGATTTTCTTTAGGAGAGTTATCTATGATTTTGTCAAATATTCACACTTGTTTACTAACGTTTTCCTTCTGATCAGTATTTACGAATGTTTGAATTTTTTAAAATTTTCATCGTGCGTACGTGTTGAAGAAAAGGGCGAGCAATTAGAGGAAGTTGAAAAGAAACAAGGAAAGGAGAAGTAGTAGTTGTTATAGTAGTCGTATTAGTAGCAAGAACAGTAGTATTAGTAGTAGTTATAGCAGTCGTGTAATAGTAGTAGTTGTAGTTAGTAGACAACAGCGGTAGTTGTAGTTAGTTACAGTAGCGGTATGATAGCTGTAGTAAGTAGCATAGTAGTATCATTAGTAACAATAGCAGTATAGGAGTAGTTAGTAACATTGGTAAGATATATACATATATATATATATTTATATTATCTGTGCAACATTTGTTTTGCAGCAAGAACAACTAATTGTTAATACTCACCATGGGTGTTCAATCAAGTAATGTGAATTTTTCTATTTTAATTTCTTACAATTTATGTGAATCCTTAGCAGGAGTATAATTGTGTGCATCTTATTTGTATTTGAACTAAGGGATTCCGATTATTTATCCCTTTTTATTTCTTAAATTCTATGTGAACTCCTTAATGGGAGTATAAGCTTTGTTGCAGATAGTTTTTTATATGTATATATTATCTGTGCAACTTTGTTTTGCAGTAAGAGCAACTAATTGTTAATCTTTCACCATGGGTGTTCGATTAAGTAATGTAATTGTTTCTATTTTAATTTATTACAATTTATGTGAACTCCTTAGCAGGAGTATAGGTTGTGTGTGTGTGGTTTTTTTTTTTTTTTTTTTTTTTTTTTTTTTTTTTTTTTTTTTTTATTTGAACTAAGGAATTCCGATTATCTATCCCTTTTTATTTCTTAAAGTCTGTTTGAACTCCTTAATAGGAGTATAAGCTTTGTTGCAAATAGTTTTTTTTATATGTATATAGTATCTGTGCTACATTTGTTTGCAGCAAGAGCAACTAATTGTTAATCCTTCACCGTGGGTGTTGGATTCAGTAATGTGAATTGTTTCTCTTTTTATTTCTTACAATTTATGTGAACTCCTTAGCAGGAGTATAAGTTGTGAGTGTCTTATTTGTATTTGAACTAAGAGATTTCGATTATTTATTCCTTTTTATTTCTTAGAATCTATGTGAACTCCTTATTGAGAGTATAAGCTTTGTTGCTTTACATGAATATATTATCTGTGCAACTTTTGTTTTGCAGCAAGAGCAACTAATTGTTAATCGTTCACTATGGGTATTCGATTAAGTAATGCGAATTGTTTATCTTTTAATTTCTTACAATTTATGTGAACTCCTTGGTAGGAGTATAAGTTTTGAATGTGTGTGTTTTTTTTTTTTTTTTTTTTTTTTTTTGAATTAAGGGATTCCGATTATTTATCCCTTTTTCATTTCTTAGAATCTGTGTGAACTCCTTAATGGGAGTATAAGCATTATTGCAAATAATTTTTTATATGTATATAGTATCTGTGCAACATTTGTTTTGCAGCAAGAGCAACTAATTGTTAATCATTCACCGTGCATATTGGATTAACTAATGGGAATTGTTTCTCTTTTTATATCTTGCTATTCATGTGAACTCCTTAGCAGGAGTATAAGTTGTGTGTGTTTTCTTTGTATTTGAACTAAGGGATTCCGATTATTTATCCCTTTTAATTTCTTAGAATCTGTGTGACCTCTTTAACGGGAGTATCTAAGCTTTGTTGTGAATAGTTTTTTTGTGTCTCGTTTTTTGTTAGGAGAAAAAAAAATTACAGGAAAAAGAAACTGCTGGATGTTGATGATTCTTGATTCTCCAAGAATGATGTGAGCAACCACGGCAGAAAGGAAGCTTATTGTAATCATTTCAATTTTGTTGATGACTATATAATTGTATATCCCTATCTGTGAATGCATAGGTACATGCACATATAAACATGCATGCATGCATCATAAATAGTGCATATACATCATATAGGCATGCATTCATACATAATTATTGCTTTAATATTTCTCTCTAATAGTTGGTGTATCTTCTTCATTGCCCGGATTTAAAAAGTTCATGCCAACACTGTTGGTGGTAATAGGATAGAGACGTTATGATGGCAATTGGTGAAGGAAAATTCCTGTCTAAACAAGGTACCTTGTTTTATTGATGCAAAATAGAAAAGCTATATTATTATTAGTTAGGCTTAATCAAATTTATCCTTTTCTGCATCATTTATCTTTAGTACATTATGAGTTTCAACTAATTGCTGTACTTGAAAATAATTGTAAATAATTAGACTATATAAAACTAAAGTGATTATTTTATTTATGCTTGCATTTTTTCTGTAGTTCAGAGGTGTTTTGAGACTCGATTACTCATCATAGATTTCATGGTATAACTCATTTATCGAGGTGCATTTTGTGATTTCAACCAGTTTAGTTTGGAAGAGATTGATATGGATAAGGGTAAAGGGCTGACGATGCCCTGCGCAAGGCTCGCTCATCCACTTTGAATCCATTCTTGATATTTCAGTTGTTGTAATTCAGCTGAAACAATTCCAAGGAGTATGAATACGGGGTTCCTTAGTAGGTAATGAATACTATAGTTGTTGTGTTGAACGTGGCTTCCATC
This sequence comes from Ficus hispida, assembly GCA_025413025.1. Lineage (NCBI taxonomy): Eukaryota > Viridiplantae > Streptophyta > Magnoliopsida > Rosales > Moraceae > Ficus > Ficus hispida. The sequence goes on along the minus strand of CM046369.1, from coordinate 5,449,803 downwards.
TATATAATAGGAATTAATGTTGCTGTAGTAGGAAGAATTTTTTGGACTGTGAATGACACAAATGTTAATCTAGCACGGGTTGTCACACGGTAAGCTTTTAAAATTGATGAGATTTTATACCTATTGCCAAATCTTTCCTACTTCATTGATGCATTTGTGTTTGGATCGGAACAGGGACAGAGGGATGGAAGGAATGCTATAAGTGAAGGTCTCCATGCTCAGTTTCGTTTTAGTATGAAGAAATGAGTTTTGATTCTCCAAGCTTGTTCACCTGTTTGCGAGAAAACACCAAGTGCTCTATCATTAATACTTGCTGCTGGAAACCTCAAAGGTAAGAATATCCCAACAATTTGCTATTGGAACTCTGTATGAGTGTTGGAACGTTCTATTAACTATCATCTTTTAAATAAGCAATTGCTAAAGTTTAGTACTTCTTATGTCATTAACTTCCATCCATTTTTTAAGCTGAATGTTGCCCATACTGTAGTTCTTTCATGGTTTTTCTTTGAAATGCTATGATTGGCGATCGTGATGCAAAACTCTTCTCACATACTTAACCAATAAGAGTTAAGAGACCTATTAGTGCCCGGACTATAAAATTTTACACAGGTACCTCCCGTAAGAAGAACTTCTTTTCTCCAGTAAATTTGTGCTTCTTTAATAGCTTAGTGGTGGATAATTTATCCATTTTATGATTTCATCAGATTCTCTCACAGCATCGTCCTTTTTTAAGCTCCTGATGAGGAAAGAGGAAAGAAATGACACTTCCTTCTTCTCTAGAGCAGTCCTATTATCTTCTCTAGATCTTGAGGTTAGACATTCATATTGGTAAGAACCTTTAAACTTTAACTAATTCTATTTGTTTCTTTTTTTCCTTTTACTAGTTTGAAATTTTACTTATAACTGTGACATACTATTGTCTGTGACAAGATGTGCATGTTTGCAAATCAGTCCATAAAAAGCTTGATTTCAAGAAGCAGCGTCAGCTGCCAAGAGGTTCAATAGGAAGGTTGAACAAAAAGGCACAACAAAAGCTTGCACATGTCAAGGATTATAAATGGTATACTTGACAGATTTCCTGAAACTAAACTTTGTAGTCATAGAACTTCTCTATTACTATGTATTTATACAATTAATCACCTTTAGTTAGCAAACTAAGTTTTGTGATTGTTTGATATCATTGACAGATATTATCCTTATTTAACAACCTGTCTTAAGTTTTACTGGGTTTGCCATTCAGATTCCATGTGTGTACTGGGTGCTGATGTTGCTGCAGGAAAAACTTTTAGGACCATGGAAATACAAGTCACATGGTAAGCTTTTAAAGTTCTTGAGATCTTGTACGAGGTTTCATATATATGTTGTGAAAATCTTTCCCACTTGATTCATACATTTGTAATTGGTCTGAACACGGGCAGCAGGTTCAAAGGAATGCTATAAGTGTAATTCTCGATGCACAACTTCAGTATAAGGAGAGAGGATTTTGATTCTTCCAAGCTTTTTTGAATTTTTTGCAATGAAGGAAAAAAAAAAAAAAATGCTCAAGCATCAATTCTTGTTGCTGAAAGCCCCATTGGTAAGAATATCCTAGCAATTTGGTAACGAAACCTTGTAACTTTTTTGGAAAGTTTTATTGACTTTCCTTTCCTTTTCCTTTTAAAGTTCTATCTGCTTTCATCCTACCTCTTTCAAAAATTTTTGCTCAATCTAGAAAGTGGTTAATACCATGTAGTCTTAGTAATAGCTTAACATAAATTTACATGCATTTTTTAGATCACATTGTTTTGGAATGTTGTTTTTTTGTTTTCTTAGGTTGCAGCATCAATACTTGCAGCTGAAATCTCCACAGGTAATTCCTTTTTTATTTTGTCCTACCTTTTTAAAGTAGTTATGTTCAATCATGCAGGTTGTCTAGTACAATGTGGTCTTAAGAAATTCGCTAAAAGTTGGGACTTCTAACCATTAATGATTTCCATTGCTATTTTTGTTCCCCAGATTTCAGGTTTTTTAGTCTTATCGCTTTAAACTCGCCGAGAATAGGATAAATTTAAAGTGCACTTCTGACTTCTTTAGTATTCTTAGGCTAAAGACATTGATTGTTTACTTTTATGTTAGCATTGTAGCTTTTTTCCAACCTTATATGATAATTTAGAGATTTTTTAGACTATATCACACACGGCATTTTGAAGGTCGAAGAATATTAGTATGGTAGTTATTCACCTGGAGTTTCTTGAATTGACGCTTTCTGTTCTGCATTTCTCTTCATGTTTTCTTCAGTGATATATCAGTAGTCTTTGGCTGAGTTTGATGGCTTTTATTGCTTGCAGGTTTATGGTTGGTTCAGAGGATGATCCCAGAAGAAGTGATCGTAATGCAGAACTATGCTTACAAATGTTATCGGTAACCATTATCTTTCTACATTATTGAACTAGTTCTGTACAAATGTTATTGTGAAAAAAAAAAAAAAAAAATGAAATTCACTTGAAGTTGCATTTTCTCAAGTGCATGCAGCTAGGTTCCCCATGATAACTTGTTGGGAAACCACCTTCCCATGAAAACTAACTGACATCATTCACTTGTCAATATCTTTTCACAGAGGTACCTAAATCCTTCCACTTGGCTCTGCATCTTTCCCACACCAAACTAATTCACTCTGTTTTTGACCTATTCATTTTTAGCTTCTTCTACTTGAAGTGCCGCATGCTGTGAAATTGCTTAAGTCCGGATTTTTAATTATCCTCCGAAGCTGAATTTTGTTAGTAGTTCTGTTCCAAACTTATTTACTCTTTTACTTTTTTTTTTTGAATAACTTTTTATTTGTTGGGCTTGTTCCAGCTAAAAAGTTGTCCTTTTTCCTATTGTTTTCTAGTTGTGTGGTTTTGACTTGAGTGTCACTCAGTATCATAGCAAGTCAGCGCTTATTTATCATTTTCAAGACCGAGAGTTTACTTATCTTATTGGTGCCATAGACTATAAGTTTTACACAGGTAAGACAAACTTCTTGTTTAGCATATTTTATCCATTTTGTGATTTCAGCAGAATATTTAATAATTCAATATTATCTCTAGAGCAGACTGTCAAACATTCATATTGGTAAGTAATCTCATTCCATTTGTTTCTCATTCCATTGGTAAGTAACCCTTTTAATCTCATTCAATTTGTTTCTTTTTCTTAGTTAGTAGCATCGACAGTGGTATTAGTTAGTGTTAGTATTAATAGCAGTTGCAATAGTAGTAGTGTTATCAACAGTACTAACAGTAGTAGTAGTACTAGTATTAACCAGCGGTAGCATAGTAGCAGTAGACTTGGCATATATAGGTAGCGGTAATGATAGTAGCAGTGTTATTAGTAGCAACGGTAGTAAGTAGAAATAATATTAGCATTAGTGGCAGTAGTATTGGTAATATTAGCAGTAGCAATTGTAGTAGGAGTTGCAGTTACAATAACAGTAATATCAAGAACAATAGTAGTAATCCTAGTAGTAATTACAGGAGTACAGATATCAATAACAATAGTATAGGAGTGGTTGTAGCAGTTGTGTAATAGTGGCAACAATAGTTAGTAGAACAGTGATAGTTGTAGCACGGTAGCAGCACTGAAAGCTGCAGTAAGCAGTAAGTAGCAGTAGTAGTATTAGTACTAGCAATAGCAGTATAGGAGTAGTTAGTAACATTGGTAATATATATAAATATATGCATATATTATCTGTGTAACATTTGTTTTGTAGTAAGAGTAACTAATTGTTAATCTTTCGTGCTTGTTGGATTTAAGTAATGTCAATTGTTCCTCTCTTTTTGTTTCTTACAATTCATGTGAAATATAAGTTGTGTTTGTTTTTTTTGTATTTGGACTAAAGGATTCCAATTGTTTCTCTTTTCAGTTCTTATAATTTGTGTATATTAATTGGAGTGTATGTTTTGTTGCAAATAGCATTTTTGTGTCTCGTTTATTGTTGGCTGAAAAAAAAAATTACAGAAAGAAGAAACTACTGGATATTGATGATTCTTGATTCTCCAAGAATGATGTGAGCAACCCCGACGGAAAGGAAGCGAAGCTTATTTTAATCTTTTTCGTTTTTGTAACATGTAATGGTGATTATATTGTTGTATATTCCTATCTGTGAATGCATAGGTACATAGATATAAACATGCATACATGCGTCATAAATAGTGCATATACACCATCCATACATGTACATCATATAAGCATGCATACATACATCATGCAGGAATGCATTCATACATATATTCTCCCCGTTTCATTCCCCAACCGCAACTCTCCCCGGCGCTTTCATCGTTCTGTATTTTTGTATTTTTTTTCCCTTGCTTTTGTCTTTGTGTTTTTTTAGTTTTTAGTTTTTTTTTTAATTTTTTAATCTTCCTGCTCCTTTTTTGTTTTCAGTTATTACCTTTCTTACATAAAAAAGCTGTTTTGTGGTTTTTCTTTTGCTATTATATAAATATATATATATATGTATGTAGGAAAATTTGCTATTATATATTTTAGGTGTCTTTATCTAAATCATTTTTTAAAAAAATTTTGTGTATTATTTTTCTTTATATTTACTGTTTTTTACTATTGTTACTATTGCTTTTGACGTTTCTTTCTTTTATGTTTTTGTTTTCTTTTGCTTTTTTTCCTTTTTGCCTGCTTATATCAGTTTATGTTTTTGTGTTTTTAATAATCATAAATTTTCCTTTTATTTTATCCCGTCTATGTAATAACTTTTTTCAAATATATCCTCATTTAACTTTTTTTTTTTTTCTTACGGACTTTAAAATATTGCTTTATTGAATGGACTTTTCAAGCTTTCTTTCTTTTTTTTTTTCTCCCCACCTAAAAACTACTAATTTTTTCTTCACAAATTTACCTTTTTTTAAAACATTTTTTTGCTTCTCCTATACACCTTAGTTAATGTTTTATAATATTTCGTTTTTTTTTTCTTTTTCCTGCTTTTATAATTTTGTGTTTGTGTGATAATTATTCTTACTCGTTTGTTTTTTTCTTTGTTAACTTTTTCCTTAAATTTGTTTCTGAAACTTGATCATCCAAATTTATTTCCTTTAATTTTATCCCTATTTTGTAACAATATTTTTCTTTTCGCAAATATACTCTTATTTAAAGTTCCTTTTACTCTCACATATATATCTTAGTATTTTATTTAATAATTTCGTTTGGTTTCCATTTAAAGATTTTGTCCATTTATTTTGGTTGTTTCATGATTCTTCTTTGACTTTTATATATTACGTTGTCCTTATTTATTTTTTTTTCCCAACTTTATGTTCACTATTTTCTTATATTTACCATTTCTTTTTTATTATTGCTATTCTTGTTTTTATCGTTTCTTTGCATTGCGCTTTTTTTTTTTGTGTTTCTTGTTTCCTTTTTCCAGCTTTTATCACTTGTGTGTGTGTGTGTGTTTTTTTTTTTTTTTTTATGATCATATATGTTTTCATTTAATTTGTTCCCTATTATGGAATAATCTCTTAAATTATATATATCCTCATTGAACATTTTTCTTACTGCCTTTACAATATTGTATTTTGTTAAATGTGACTTTTTAAACTATTTTTTCTCTTGTAATTACTTATTATTTTTTCACAAATTTACTTTTATTTAAATCCTTTCGCTTCTCATCCTTTTATAACTACTTTTCTTTTCTAATTTTCTTTTCTAGTTACTGTTTTATATTATAATTTCTTTTAATTACTGTACAATCATTTCATCTGCTTTATCTTTGATCACGGTCTGTTTCACTATTTTCCCTTATATTTTACTGTTTCTTATTCTTGCCTTTGTTGTTTCTATGTTTTGTGCTTTTTTTCTTTCCATGCTTTTATAGTTTTGTATTTTTTTTCTCTCTTTATCTTCTTACAATTTTTTTCCTACTCTTTCCTTAAAATCTTATATAGTCTTCTTCTTCTTCTTCTTCTTTTCTTCTTTTTTTTAAGAATTTGATCATTAAAATACATTTTCCTTTAATTGTTTCCCTATTATGTAATAATCTTTTTTCAAATGTATTCTCATTTAATTCTTTTCTTACGGCTTTTAAAACATTATTTTATTGAACATAAATTTTATAATTCTATATATATATATATATATATTTTACAGATACACCTTCCTTTAAACCTCCTTTTTTTTTTTTTTTTATTTAACATATATGCCTTTCCGTTTGGCTGCTTTTCTAATACTTCGTTTATTTTACTTTGGTCGTCTTGTGATTTTTCTTTTGTTATTATATATTAACTCATCCTATTTAATAATTTTTTTTAAGAAAAAATTTTCCACTATTTTTCCTTAAAAATTTATCTTCACTGTTTTCCTTCAAGTCCATTGTTTCTTTTTATTATTACTAGTTGAACACGCATTCCGTGTGAATAATATATTACCTAAAAGATATAAGAATTTAAAAATAAAAGAAAAAAAAAGCATAAAATGACAAAATTATAAAAACAAACAAAAAATCAAAACTTCGTACGAAACTCCAAAAAAGGTTTAAACGAACCCTTTTTAACCTAATTAAAAAACCATAAAGAAACTAAAAAAAAAACTCCAGAAATTAAAAAGAAAACAAGAATAAATAAACACATAAGGACAAAATAATAAAAAGAAACAAAAAACCATAAATTCGTTAGAAAGCACTAAAAGAATCTTGAATGAAAGCCTTTTAATCATATTAATATAATCACATTAAAATTCCAACTCTAAAAAAAAACCCATTTTCATTAAAATTCCAACTCTAAAATTCCAACTTATAATAGAAATGAATTTTTTATCGAATAGCAAAAAAGATAAAAGATTAAAAAAAAGATAAAAGTATAAAAGAGAAGTAAAAAATAATAATAATAATGGGTTGATGCAAGACAGAAGGAAGAGAGTATTTTTTACTATTTTATATATGTTAAGATAAGGTTAAGATAAGATTAATATTTTTTTTTTCTTTTGCCTTAATTTTGTACCCATTTTGTTATAATATTTTTCAATTATATTGTCATTTAACTTTTTTTTCTTAATGCCTTTCAAACATTATTTTACGGAATGTGATTTTTGTAACTATATTTTAATTACTCTGTTAAAATATAGTTTTCTCACTAATTTATCTTTTTTTTTGGCTGAATTATTTATCTTTTTATTTAAATATCCTTTTTTACTTCTCATACATACCGTGGTATTAATATGTTATAAAGTACTTTTATTTAGTTACTGTTCAAACAATTTATTGTTTCGCTGTTTTTCGTTTGCTCTTACGTTTTAATTTGTCCCCCTTTACTTTTTATATTTTTTCATATTATCGTCACAATTTTCCTTTTATTTGCCTTTTCTTCTTACTCTTATTCTTGCTTTTGTCGTTTCTTGTCTTGTTTTGTGCTTTTTTTTTTTTTTAAGGACTGTTTTTTAAGGAGTTTTTTTTCCTTCTTATGCTTTTTATCATTTTTTTTGTGTTAAAAAAAAAAAATCTTTCTACTCCTTTTTCCCCCTACTTTTCCTTTCTTATTTAAAATTTGATCATCAAAATAAATTTTCCTTTTAATTTGATCATCTTATTCAAATATACTCTCATTTTAATTTTTTTTCTTACTGCTTTTAAAGCAAATTCTTTTTTTTTTTTTTGAATTTGAGGATGGAGGATTTGAATCTGTACTTTTAGTATGGTATTATTGCTGCCTACAATCACTTTAAAACAAATATTTTATTACACATAAAGTATAATAATTGTTTTTTCTAATTACCCTGTCAATATTTTTTTCAACAAATATACACTTATTTAAATCTCTTTTCATTTCATATTTATGCCTTGGTATTCTATATTACCGTTTCGCTTGTTACTGTTCAAATATTTCGTTTATTTTTTTGGTGGTTTTTCTTCTGTAATTATATATGTTTATTTGTCAATATTTAAACAATCGTTTTAAAAAGATTTAGCTACGTATGCCTTGGTATTCTATATTATAGTTTTGCGTGGTTATTGTTTAAACATTTCGTTTATTCATTTAATTTTTTGTGTGTGGTTCAAATATATATATATATATATTTTATTAATCTATATTTGTTTAATCGTTTTAAAAAGATTTATCGACACTATTTTTCCTTAAATTTATTGTTTATTATTATTTTTGCTTTTGTCGTTTCTTTGTTTTGTCCTTTTTTTATTCTGTTAGCATTTTGGAATTTTTTTCGTTTTTAAAATATTCTATTTTCCTCTAATTTTGTCCAGCTTTAATCATTTTGTGTTTTTTTTTTAATTTTTAATTTTTTATGATCATCTGTTTTCCTTTAATTTGTGCCCTATTATGGAATAATCTTTTTTCAAATGTATTCTCGTTTAACTTTTTAACATATTGTGTGCTATTAAATGTGACTTTTATAACTATTTTTTCTTTTCTAATTACTCTTTTAAATTATTTTTTCTTTTCTAATTACTCATATATACCTTAGTTACTTTTTTATATTATATTTTCGTTTAGTTACTGTTCAAATATTTCGTCTGTTTTTCTTTGATCATTTTGTTGTCTTTATTTTGTTCTCACATAATTTATCCCTATTTAAATATACATTCATATATACATATATATACATATATATGTGACATATTTACGTACTCAGATTTATCTTTGCTATTTTCCCCTATATTTACCATTTCTTATTATGCTTATTCTTGCCTTTTCGTTTTTACGTTTTGTGCTTCTTTTTTGTTTTTGTTTATTTTTTCATTCTTTTTATCATTTTGTGTTTTTGTGTTTTTTTAATCTTCTTACTCTTTTTTTTTTTTCTTCCTTTCTTTCTACTCTTTCCTTAAAATCTTATATATTATTTTTTCTTTTAATTTGATTATCAAAATACATTTACCTTTAATTGTATCCACCTATCATGTAATAATCTTTTTTCAATTGTATTCTTATTTTTTAAATTTTTTTTTCTTGCGGCTTTTAAAACATTATTTTATTGAACATAAAATTTATAATTCTATTTTCTAATTACTTTTTTTTTTGGCAAATGCACCCTTCTTTAAACCTCCTTTTATTTAACGTATATTCCTTTCCCTTTGGTTACTGTTCAAATATTTCGTTTACTTTACTTTGGTCATTTCATTATTTTTCTTTTGCTATTATATATCAATTTATTCCTATTTAAATTATTTTTTTTTAAAAATTATCTTTACTATTTTTCCTTAAAAATTTATCTTCACTATTCTTCATTGTTTCTTTTTACTATTATTATTTTTGCTTTTGTCGTCTCTTTGTTTTGTGTTTCTTCGTTTTGTGTTCCCCTAATTTTTTTTAAAAAATTTTATAATATTCTGTTTTCCTTTAATTTTGTACCTAATATGTTATAATATTTTTCAACTATGTCCTCATTTAACTTTTTTCTTAATGCCTTTGAAATATTATTTTATGGAATATGATTTTTATTACTAATATTTCAATTACTTTGTTAAAATATTATTTTCTCGCTAATTTATCTTTTTATTTAAATATTCTTTTTTTACTTCACATTTATACATTGGTTGATATATTATATGATACTTTTATTTATTTTTCAAACATTTTATATTTGATTGTTTTGTTGTTTTTCGTTTGATTACATATTAATTTGTCCTTATTTAATCCTTTTTTTTTCTTCATATAATTATTCACAATTTTCCTTGTATTTGCCTTTTCTTGACTCTTATTCTTGCTTTTGTCGTTTCTTGTTTTGTTTTGTGCTTTTTTTTTTTTAAGGATTTTTTTTTCCTGTCTCATGCTCTTTGTCATGTTATGTTTTTGTGTTTTTTATAACCTTCTTACTCCTTTCCCCCCCTACTTTTCCTTTAACATCTTATATTCTTATTTAAAGATCATCAAATTATATCTATATGTAATAGTCTCATTCAAATATATTTCCATTTAATTTTTTTTTTCTTGTTGCCTTTAAAGCATATGTTTTGGTGCACATAAAAGTATAATAATTATGCCTTGGTATTCTATATTACAGTTTTGCTTGGTTACTGTTCAAACATTTCGTTTATTATTATTATTATTTTTTTTTTTGTGGTTTTTCTCTTGCAAATATATGTCAATTTGTTATATTTAAACAATCGTTTTAGAAAGATTTATCTACACTATTTTTTCCTTATATTCATTGTTTCTTTTTTTATTATTATTTTTCGGTGTTTGTCGTTTTTTCCCTTCTTTTATCATTTTGTATTTTTGTGTTTTTAATAATCATCTATTTTCCTTTAATTTTGTCCCTATTATGTAATAATGTTTTTGAAACATATATCCATATTAATTTTTTTTAACTGGCTTTAAAACATTATTTCATCAAATGTGATTTTTTTAGCATTTTTTTGGGTAAAATTTTTATTGCTATTTTCTGTAATTACTCTATTAAAATATTTTTTTTCTACAAATTTACCCTTATTAAACATCCTCTTCCTCTCATTTAGTGAATATTTCTTTTTTTCAAATTTATCTTTACTATGTTTACTCACATTTACCTATTATTATTTTTCTTGCTTTTGTCGTTTCTTCGTTCTTGTGTGTGTGTGTTTTTTTCCCCGCATTTATCATTTTGTTTTAAAATGCGATTTTATCTAATGCGGCTTTTATATCTATTTTCTTAATTACTTAGTTAAATCAATATTTTTTTTTCTTTTCTATTTACTCTTTTACTTTTCGTATATGTCAGTAGATATTATTTATATATAAAGTTAAGTATATAATAGTTTCGTTTGATTACTATTTATACAATGTTTTCTATTTTATTTTGGTAGTTTTCTGGTTTTTCGTAATCTTCACTATTTATCCTTAGTTTTTTTTTTCAGACTATTTTGTTTCCTATAAATACTATTTTGCTCGTAATTTATTCTTATTAAATTAATTATTTTCCTCAAATATATCATTACTCGACTGTTCATTTAAAAATATAAGGCCGTCTATTGACACCCTCTGTTTATTTTGTTTACCCCTTTCTTAAATTACCCACCAATTAAATTTTAAATATAAAAAAATGTTACTTGTAACACCACCCCACCTATTATTTAAAAAAAAAAAATCCCTAAGTTAAATTCTTTTTTTTTTATTATTCTTTAAATGCCCACCAATCAACATTTTTTTTTCTTAAACATACTCATATTTTACTTGGAATAAGATTTACAGAATTGTAATTTATATATATCATTTTTAAAAATATTTAAAAAAAATTAAATCTTGATATTTTTTTCCTGACAGACGAAAAAAAAATAGTTTTCTATTAATCTTCAAAGAAAACTTAAGAAGTAAAATGTTTTTATGTTTTTATTCTATCTCGACCCGTGTAATCTATATATATTTTTCTTAACAACTCTTTTATTAAAGAAACTTACGAACAATAACATCATACACACATTTTCACAAAAACAATACTTAATAAAAAAAACATTAATATAAAACTAAGACGTTAATTATCTAAAAAAAGAAAAACTACAATTTAATGTAAATCTTATTTTTTTTTAAAAATGGATTTTTTTTTTCAAAAAAAATATCGAAAGATTTCATGTAAAAATAAGAATATCTAAAGAAATAAGAATAAACGGATTTTTTTTCAAAAAAAAAAAGGATTGTATAAAAAACAGAGGGATGTTATTGGCGAATTTAGTTTATATGTGCACTTATTTATGTTTACATTTCCATCCCTCAAATAGTAATATGATTTGTGTGTAACTAATATAATCTTTTATTTAATTTGATATGATATATTTTTAATTAACGCGTCCTTATATCGACACATGAGTCGGTGGTGGGTAAAAAAAAAAAAGATAAAAATTAAAATTTATTGTAAGGACTTTCTTGGAATAGTGAAAGTGGGTGTAACAGGAACAATTAATATTTAAAATTTAATTGGTGGGTAGTTCAAGAATATGTATAAAAAGTAGATAGAGAGGTGTTAATCTGTCTTCTAAAAATATTATTATCTCAAAAGTAATTATCATAGATTTTCGTTTCCCTAATTGTTCTACTAAAGTTGTTCTCAAATATGCCCTTAAAGATTTTTTTTTAAGTTACAATTCGGTTTCTAAGTTTGGGCTTTTTCCCATGGTGAGTTTTCCAAATTTTTGTTTGTTTGTTTGTTTTCATTTTTTATGCCCTGTTCTTCACGCCTGATTGTTTGTGTTTTCCAAGTTTGGTCTTTTAATGAACGAACAATTTAAAAAAAAAAATTGTGAAGTCAATGCCTCTAAATTTATGCATGTTTTGGGATACGATTTTTCTTCCTAATTTACATGTTTCCCAAGTGGGTTCTTTTTAGGTACATTTTCTCAACTTCTGAAAATTTGTTTATTTAAAAAATTCTTGTAATTTGAATTGCTTCATCAGGCATGTTTGGCATAAATTTCGCGTTTAATTAATATCACTTCACATTCTGAAATGAATTCTTAATTTTTGTTATATGAAAGGGGATCTGAAAATGGTTCTAGCCCATGAAACCAGTTGTTGTTTAGAGGGAAAGAGAAGGAAGATATGGTGTGTTTGGACGTGGTTGTTCAAAAAGATGAGTCCAAGATGTAACATTGTTACGACACCCGGCTATCAAATGAAGAAAAGTCAAGGCCTGAAACTAAAAAGCATATGAAGCCATAGCCCTAGTAAGAGAAGGGATTTGGCAAGCTCTTCAGCAGGTTGGCTTCCATTATTTAGTAGATTGACTCTTTTGTAACATACTTAAAGACAAATTGTTGTTTGCTAACAATGTTAATTTGATACTTAGGTTGTCGCTTTTGGGACGATGAATAACAAGGAGTTTGTCATATTGATTGAATTGCTCATGATGCAGCTGCTCAAATTAGGTAGTTGAGGCTGAAGGGAAAGCAGGGTGTGCAGAGGCAAATTGCCCAGTAACACACTGGTTTTAGTATTTTGACTCTTTCTCAAATTAAACTAAACAGTTTGGAGAGCTACATTTCATTCTTAAATTCTTTAAAATTTTTCAAGAACTGGAATACAGTCAAGGGAATAGAGAAGAGAGAAGAAATGTCAAAGAATTAAAGAATAGAGGGAGAAAAAGAAGAGAGGAATAAAATAACAGAGATTTGAAAAAAAAAAAAAACAAAGAAAGAAAAAATTAGAAGAAGAAAAAGGAAGAAAAAAATGAGGGGAAAAAAGGAAAAAAAATAAAGAAGGAATAAAAAGGGAGCAAAAGGGGGGGGGGGGGGGGGAAAGAGGAAGAAGTAGTATTGGTAATATTAGCAGTAGCAATTGTAGTAGGAGTAGCAGTTACAATAACAGTAATATCAAGAACAATAGTAGTAACATTAGTAGTAATTACAGGAGTACAGATATCAATAACAATAGTATAGGAGTGGTTGTAGCAGTTGTGTAATAGTGGCAATAATAGTTAGTAGAACAGTGATAGTTGTAGCACGGTAGCAGCACTGAAAGCTTCAGTAAGTAGTAAGTAGCAGTAGCAGTATTAGTACTAGCAATAGCAATATAGGAGTAGTTAGTAACATTGGTAATATATATATATATATGTATATATTATCTGTGTAACATTTGTTTTGTAGTAAGAGTAATTAATTGTTAATCTTTCATGCTTGTTGGATTTAAGTAATGTCAATTGTTCTTCTCTTTTTGTTTCTTACAATTCATGTGAAATATAAGTTGTGTTTGTTTTCTTTGTATTTGGACTAAAGGATTCCAATTGTTTCTCTTTTCAGTTCTTATAATTTGTGTATATTAATTGGAGGGTATGCTTTGTTACAAATAGCTTTTTTGTGTCTCGTTTATTGTTGGCTGAAAAAAAAATTACAGAAAGAAGAAACTGCTGGATATTGATGATTCGTGATTCTCCAAGAATGATGTGAGCAACCACGACGGAAAGGAAGTTTATTTTAATCTTTTTCGTTTTTGTAACATGTAATGGTGATTATATTGTTGTATATTCCTATCTGTGAATGCATAGGTACATAGATATAAACATGCATGCATGCGTCATAAATAGTGCATATACACCATCCATGCATGACATCATATAAGCATGCATACATACATCATGCAGGAATGCATTCATACATATATTCTCCCGTTTCATTCCCCAACCGCAACTCTCCCCGGCGCTTTCATCGTTCTGTATTTTTGTATTTTTTTTCCCTTGCTTTTGTCTTTGTGTTTTTTTAGTTTTTAGTTTTTTTTTTAATTTTTTAATCTTCCTGCTCCTTTTTTGTTTTCAGTTATTACCTTTCTTACATAAAAAAGCTGTTTTGTGTTTTTCTTTTGCTATTATATAAATATATATATATATATATGTATGTAGCATGTAGGAAAATTTGCTATTATATATTTAGGCGTCTTTATCTAAATCATTTTTAAAAAAAATTGTGTATTATTTTTCTTTATATTTACTGTTTTTTACTATTGTTACTATTGCTTTTGACGTTTCTTTTATGTTTTTGTTTTCTTTTGCTTTTTTTCCTTTTTGCCTGCTTATATCAGTTTATGTTTTTGTGTTTTTAATAATCATAAATTTTCCTTTTATTTTATCCCGTCTATGTAATAACTTTTTTCAAATATATCCTCATTTAACTTTTTTTTTTTCCTTACGGACTTTAAAATATTGCTTTATTGAATGGACTTTTCAAGCTTTCTTTCTTTTTTTTTTTCTCCCCACCTAAAAACTACTAATTTTTTCTTCACAAATTTACCTTTTTTTAAAACATTTTTTTGCTTCTCCTATACACCTTAGTTAATGTTTTATAATATTTCGTTTTTTTTTTCTTTTTCCTGCTTTTATAATTTTGTGTTTGTGTGATAATTATTCTTACTCGTTTGTTTTTTTCTTTGTTAACTTTTTCCTTAAATTTGTTTCTGAAACTTGATCATCCAAATTTATTTCCTTTAATTTTATCCCTATTTTGTAACAATATTTTTCTTTTCGCAAATATACTCTTATTTAAAGTTCCTTTTACTCTCACATATATATCTTAGTATTTTATTTAATAATTTCGTTTGGTTTCCGTTTAAATATTTTGTCCATTTATTTTGGTTGTTTCATGATTCTTCTTTGACTTTTATATATTACGTTGTCCTTATTTAATTTTTTTTTCCCAACTTTATGTTCACTATTTTCTTATATTTACCATTTCTTTTTTATTATTGCTATTCTTGTTTTTATCGTTTCTTTGCATTGCGCTTCTGTTTTTTTGTGTTTCTTGTTTCCTTTTTCCAGCTTTTATCATCTTGTGTGTGTGTGTGTGTTTTTTTTTTTTTTTTTATGATCATATATGTTTTCATTTAATTTGTTCCCTATTATGGAATAATCTCTTTAAATTATATATATCCTCATTGAACATTTTTCTTACTGCCTTTACAATATTGTATTTTGTTAAATGTGACTTTTTAAACTATTTTTTCTCTTGTAATTACTTATTATTTTTTCACAAATTTACTTTTATTTAAATCCTTTCGCTTCTCATCCTTTTATAACTACTTTTTCTTTTCTAATTTTCTTTTCTAGTTACTGTTTTATATTATAATTTCTTTTAATTACTGTACAATCATTTCATCTGCTTTATCTTTGATCACGGTCTGTTTCACTATTTTCCCTTATATTTTACTGTTTCTTATTCTTGCCTTTGTTGTTTCTATGTTTTGTGCTTTTTTTCTTTCCATGCTTTTATAGTTTTGTATTTTTTTTCTCTCTTTATCTTCTTACAATTTTTTTCCTACTCTTTCCTTAAAATCTTATACAGTCTTCTTCTTGTTCTTCTTTTTTTAAGAATTTGATCATTAAAATACATTTTCCTTTAATTGTTTCCCTATTATGTAATAATCTTTTTTCAAATGTATTCTCATTTAATTCTTTTCTTACGGCTTTTAAAACATTATTTTATTGAACATAAATTTTATAATTCTATATATATATATATATATATATATTTTTTACAGATACACCTTCCTTTAAACCTCCTTTTTTTTTTTTTTTATTTAACATATATGCCTTTCCGTTTGGCTGCTTCTCTAATACTTCGTTTATTTTACTTTGGTCGTCTTGTGATTTTTCTTTTGTTATTATATATTAACTCATCCTATTTAATAATTTTTTTTAAGAAAAAAATTTCCACTATTTTTCCTTAAAAATTTATCTTCACTGTTTTCCTTCAAGTCCATTGTTTCTTTTTATTATTACTAGTTGAACACGCATTCCGTGTGAATAATATATTACCTAAAAGATATAAGAATTTAAAAATAAAAGAAAAAAAAGCATAAAATGACAAAATTATAAAAAGAAACAAAAAACCAAAACTTCGTACGAAACTCCAAAAAAGGTTTAAACGAACCCTTTTTAACCTAATTAAAAAACCATAAAGAAACTAAAAAAAAACTCCAGAAATTAAAAAGAAAACAAGAATAAATAAACACATAAGGACAAAATAATAAAAAGAAACAAAAAACCATAAATTCGTTACAAAGCACTAAAAGAATCTTGAATGAAAGCCTTTTAATCATATTAATATAATCACATTAAAATTCCAACTCTAAAAAAAACCCATTTTCATTATGATTATGGATAATAGAAATGAATTTTTTATCGAATAGCAAAAAAGATAAAAGATTAAAAAAAGATAAAAGTATAAAAGAGAAGTAAAAAATAATAATAATAATGGGTTGATGCATGACAGAAGGAAGAGAGTATTTTTTACTATTTTATATATGTTAAGATAAGGTTAAGATAAGATTAATATTTTTTTTTTCTTTTGCCTTAATTTTGTACCCATTTTGTTATAATATTTTTCAATTATATTGTCATTTAACTTTTTTTTCTTAATGCCTTTCAAACATTATTTTACGGAATGTGATTTTTGTAACTATATTTTAATTACTCTGTTAAAATATAGTTTTCTCACTGATTTATCTTTTTTTTTTGGCTGAATTATTTATCTTTTTATTTAAATATCCTTTTTTACTTCTCATACATACCGTGGTATTAATATGTTATAAAGTACTTTTATTTAGTTACTGTTCAAACAATTTATTGTTTCGCTGTTTTTCGTTTGCTCTTACGTTTTAATTTGTCCCCCTTTACTTTTTATATTTTTTCATATTATCGTCACAATTTTCCTTTTATTTGCCTTTTCTTCTTACTCTTATTCTTGCTTTTGTCGTTTCTTGTCTTGTTTTGTGCTTTTTTTTTTTTTTTTAAGGACTGTTTTTAAAGGAGTTTTTTTTTTCCTTCTTATGCTTTTTATCATTTTTTTTGTGTTAAAAAAAAAATCTTTCTACTCCTTTTTCCCCCTACTTTTCCTTTCTTATTTAAAATTTGATCATCAAAATAAATTTTCCTTTTAATTTGATCATCTTATTCAAATATACTCTCATTTTAATTTTTTTTTTCTTACTGCTTTTAAAGCAAATTCTTTTTTTTTTTTTGAATTTGAGGATGGAGGATTTGAATCTGTACTTTTAGTATGGTATTATTGCTGCCTACAATCACTTTAAAACAAATATTTTATTACACATAAAGTATAATAATTGTTTTTTCTAATTACCCTGTCAATATTTTTTTCAACAAATATACACTTATTTAAATCTCTTTTCATTTCATATTTATGCCTTGGTATTCTATATTACCGTTTCGCTTGTTACTGTTCAAATATTTCGTTTATTTTTTTGGTGGTTTTTCTTCTGTAATTATATATGTTTATTTGTCAATATTTAAACAATCGTTTTAAAAAGATTTAGCTACGTATGCCTTGGTATTCTATATTATAGTTTTGCGTGGTTATTGTTTAAACATTTCGTTTATTCATTTAATTTTTTGTGTGTGGTTCAAATATATATATATATTTTATTAATCTATATTTGTTTAATCGTTTTAAAAAGATTTATCGACACTATTTTTCCTTAAATTTATTGTTTATTATTATTTTTGCTTTTGTCGTTTCTTTGTTTTGTCCTTTTTTTATTCTGTTAGCATTTTGGAATTTTTTTCGTTTTTAAAATATTCTATTTTCCTCTAATTTTGTCCAGCTTTAATCATTTTGTGTTTTTATTTTTATTTTTAATTTTTTATGATCATCTGTTTTCCTTTAATTTGTGCCCTATTATGGAATAATCTTTTTTCAAATGTATTCTCGTTTAACTTTTTAACATATTGTGTGCTATTAAATGTGACTTTTATAACTATTTTTTCTTTTCTAATTACTCTTTTAAATTATTTTTTCTTTTCTAATTACTCATATATACCTTAGTTACTTTTTTATATTATATTTTCGTTTAGTTACTGTTCAAATATTTCGTCTGTTTTTCTTTGATCATTTTGTTGTCTTTATTTTGTTCTCACATAATTTATCCCTATTTAAATATACATTCATATATACATATATATACATATATATGTGACATATTTACGTACTCAGATTTATCTTTGCTATTTTCCCCTATATTTACCATTTCTTATTATGCTTATTCTTGCCTTTGTCGTTTTTACGTTTTGTGCTTCTTTTTTGTTTTTGTTTATTTTTTCATTCTTTTATCATTTTGTGTTTTTGTGTTTTTTTAATCTTCTTACTCTTTTTTTTTTTTTCTTCCTTTCTTTCTACTCTTTCCTTAAAATCTTATATATTATTTTTTCTTTTAATTTGATTATCAAAATACATTTACCTTTAATCGTATCCACCTATCATGTAATAATCTTTTTTCAATTGTATTCTTATTTTTTAAATTTTTTTTTCTTGCGGCTTTTAAAACATTATTTTATTGAACATAAAATTTATAATTCTATTTTCTAATTACTTTTTTTTTTGGCAAATGCACCCTTCTTTAAACCTCCTTTTATTTAACGTATATTCCTTTCCCTTTGGTTACTGTTCAAATATTTCGTTTACTTTACTTTGGTCATTTCATTATTTTTCTTTTGCTATTATATATCAATTTATTCCTATTTAAATTATTTTTTTAAAAAAATTATCTTTACTATTTTTCCTTAAAAATTTATCTTCACTATTCTTCATTGTTTCTTTTTACTATTATTATTTTTGCTTTTGTCGTCTCTTTGTTTTGTGTTTCTTCGTTTTGTGTTCCCCTAATTTTTTTTAAAAAATTTTATAATATTCTGTTTTCCTTTAATTTTGTACCTAATATGTTATAATAGTGGCAACAATAGTTAGTAGAACAGTGATAGTTGTAGCACGGTAGCAGCACTGAAAGCTGCAGTAAGCAGTAAGTAGCAGTAGTAGTATTAGTACTAGCAATAGCAGTATAGGAGTAGTTAGTAACATTGGTAATATATATAAATATATGCATATATTATCTGTGTAACATTTGTTTTGTAGTAAGAGTAACTAATTGTTAATCTTTCATGCTTGTTGGATTTAAGTAATGTCAATTGTTCTTCTCTTTTTGTTTCTTACAATTCATGTGAAATATAAGTTGTGTTTGTTTTCTTTGTATTTGGACTAAAGGATTCCAATTGTTTCTCTTTTCAGTTCTTATAATTTGTGTATATTAATTGGAGGGTATGCTTTGTTACAAATAGCTTTTTTGTGTCTCGTTTATTGTTGGCTGAAAAAAAAATTACAGAAAGAAGAAACTGCTGGATATTGATGATTCTTGATTCTCCAAGAATGATGTGAGCAACCACGACGGAAAGGAAACTTATTTTAATCTTTTTCGTTTTTGTAACATGTAATGTTGATTATATTGTTGTATATCCCTCTCTGTGAATGCATAGAGGTACATAGATATAAACATGCAACATGCGTCATAAATAGTGCATATACACCATCCATGCATGTACATCATATAAACATGCATACATACATCATGCAGGAATGCATTCATACATATATTCTCCCTGTTTCATTCCCTAACCGCAACTCTCCCCAGTGCTTTCATCGTTCTGTATTTTTGTATTTTTTTTCCCTTGCTTTTGTCTTTGTGTTTTTTTAGTTTTTAGTTTTTAGTTTTTTTTTTTTTTAATCTTCCTGCTCCTTTTTTGTTTTCAGTTATTACCTTTCTTACATATAAAAGTTGTTTTGTGGTTTTTCTTTTGCTATTATATATAAATATATGTATGTATGTAGGAAAATTTGCTATTATATATTTAGGTGTCTTTATCTAAATCATTTAAAAAAAAAAATTTATGTGTATTATTTTTCCTTATATTTACTGTTTTTTACTATTGTTACTATTGCTTTTGACGTATCTTTCTTTTGTGTTTTTGTTTTCTTTCCTTTTTTTCCTTTTTGCCTGCTTATATCAGTTTATGTTTTTGTGTTTTTAATAATCATAAATTTTCCTTTTATTTTATCCCGTCTATGTAATAACTTTTTTCAAATATATCCTCATTTAACTTTTTTTTTTCCTTACGGACTTTAGAATATTGCTTTATTGAATGGACTTTTCGAGCTTTCTTTCTTTTTTTTTTCTCCCCGCCTAAAAACTACTAATTTTTTCTTCACAAATTTACCTTTTTTTAAAACATTTTTTTTGCTTCTCCTATACACCTTAGTTAATGTTTTATAATATTTCATTATTTTTTATTTTTCCTGCTTTTATAATTTTGTGTTTGTGTGATAATTATTCTTAGGGGGTGTTTGGTGTTTTATAATTACTCTTTTGTTTTTTTCTTTGTTAATTTTTTCCTTAAATTTGTTTCTGAAACTTGATCATCCAAATTTATTTTCCTTTAATTTTATCCCTATTTTGTAACAATATTTTTCTTTTCGCAAATATACTCTTATTTAAACTTCCTTTTACTCTCACATATATATCTTAGTATTTTATTTAATAATTTCGTTTGGTTTCTGTTTAAATATTTTGTCCATTTATTTTGGTTGTTTCATGATTCTTCTTTGACTTTTATATATTACGTTGTCCTTATTTAATTTTTTTTTCCCAACTTTATGTTCACTATTTTCTTATATTTACCATTTCTTTTTGTTATTGCTATTCTTGTTTTTATCGTTTCTTTGCATTGCGCTTCTGTTTTTTTTTTTTTTTTTTTTTGTGTTTTTTGTTTCCTTTTTCCAGCTTTTATCATCTTGTGTTTTTTTTTTTAATGATCATATATGTTTTCATTTAATTTGTTCCCTATTATGGAATAATCTCTTTAAATTATATATATCCTCATTGAACATTTTTCTTACTGCCTTTACAATATTGTATTTTGTTAAATGTGACTTTTTAAACTATTTTTTCTCTTGTAATTACTTATTATTTTTTCACAAATTTACTTTTATTTAAATCCTTTCGCTTCTCATCCTTTTATAACTACTTTTTCTTTTCTAATTTTCTTTTCTAGTTACTGTTTTATATTAAACTTTCGTTTAATTACTGTACAATCATTTCATCTGCTTTATCTTTGATCACTGTCTGTTTCACTATTTTCCCTTATATTTTACTGTTTCTTATTCTTGCCTTTGTTGTTTCTATGTTTTGTGCTTTTTTTCTTTCCATGCTTTTATAGTTTTGTATTTTTTCTCTCTCTTTATCTTCTTACAATTTTTTTCCTACTCTTTCCTTAAAATCTTATATAGTCTTCTTCTTCTTCTTTTTTTAAGAATTTGTTCATTAAAATACATTTTCCTTTAATTGTATCCCTATTATGTAATAATCTTTTTTCAAATGTATTCTCATTTAATTCTTTTCTTACGGCTTTTAAAACATTATTTTTTTAGAGTCTTTTAAAACATTATTTTATTGAACATAAATTTTATAATTCTATTTTTTTTTTTACAGATACACCTTCCTTTAAACCTCCTTTTTTTTATTTATTTATTTAACATATATGCCTTTCCGTTTGGCTGCTTTTCTAATACTTCGTTTATTTTACTTTGGTCGTTTTGTGATTTTTCTTTTGTTATTATATATCAACTCATCCTATTTAATAATTTTTTTTATGGAAAATATTTTCCACTATTTTTCCTTAAAAGTTTATCTTCACTGTTTTCCTTCAAGTTCAGTGTTTCTTTTTATTATTACTAGTTGAACACGCTCTCCGTGTGAATAATATATTACCTAAAAGATATAAGAATTTAAAAATAAAAGAAAAAAAAGCATAAAATGACAAAACTATAAAAAGAAACAAAAAACCAAAACTTCGTACGAAACTCCAAAAAAGGTTTAAACGAACACTTTTTAACCTAATTAAAAAACCATAAAGAAACTAAAAAAAAAACTCTAGAAATTAAAAAGAAAACAAGAATAAATAAACACACAAGGACAAAATAATAAAAAGAAACAAAAACCATAAATTCGTTAGAAAGCACTAAAAGAATCTTGAATGAAAGCCTTTTAATCATATTAATATAATCACATTAAAATTCCAACTCTAAAAAAAACCCATTTTCATTATGATTATTGATAATAGAAATGAATTTTTTATTGAATAACAAAAAAGATAAAAGATTAAAAAAAAGATAAAAGCATAAAAGATAAGTAAAAATAATAATAATAACGGGTTGATGCATCACAGAAGGAAGAGAGTATTTTTAACTATTTTATATATGTTAAGATAAGGTTAAGATAAGATTAATATATTTTTTTTCTTTTGTCCTCCTTTCTTTGTTTTGTGTTCTTTTTGTTGGGTTTATTTTTTCTTTTTCCTTCTCATCCTTTTGTTTTTTATAATCATCTATTTTCCTTAATTTTGTACCCATTATGTTATAATATTTTTCAATTATATTGTCATTTAACTTTTTTTCTTAATGCCTTTCAAACATTATTTTACGGAATGTGATTTTTGTAACTATATTTTAATTACTCTGTTAAAATATAGTTTTCTCACTAATTTATCTCATGCTCTTTGTCATTTTATGATTTTGTGTTTTTTATAATCTGCTTACTCCTTTTTCCCCTACTTTTCCTCTAACATCTTATATTCTTATTTAAAGATCATCAAATTATACCTATATGTAATAGTCTCATTCAAATATATTTCCATTTAATTTTTTTTTCTTGTTGCCTTTAAAGCATATGTTTTGGTGCACATAAAGGTATAATAATTATGCCTTGGTATTCTATGTTACAGTTTTACTTGATTACTGTTCAAACATTTCGTTTATTATTATTATTATATTTTTTTTTTGGTGGTTTTTCTCTTGCAAATATATGTCAATTTGTCTATATTTAAACAATCGTTTTAGAAATATTTATCTACACTATTTTTCCTTATATTCATTGTTTCTTACTATTATTATTATTTTTCGGCGTTTGTCGTTTTTTCCTTCTTTTATCATTTTGTATTTTTGTGTTTTTAATAATCATCTATTTTCCTTTAATTTTGTCCCTATTATGTAATAATGTTTTTCAAACCTATATACTTATTAAATTTTTTTAACTGGCTTTAAAACATTATTTCATCAAATGCGATTTTTTTAGCTTTTTTTTTTTAGTAAAATTTTTATTGCTATTTTCTGTAATTACTCTATTAAAAAAAAAATTCTACAAATTTACCCTTATTAAACATCCTCTTCCTCTCATTTACTGAATATTTCTTTTTTTCAAATTCATCTTTACTATGTTTCCTTATATTTACCTATTATTATTTTTCTTGCATTTGTCATTTCTTCGCTCTTGTGTGTTTTTTTCCCTGCATTTATCATTTTGTAATAGTATTTCTCTATTCCATCCTAATTTTACTTTTTTCTCATGGTGTTTAAAATGCGATTTTATATCTATTTTCTTAATTACTTGGTTAAAACAATATATTTTTTTTCTTTTCTATTTACTCTTTTACTTTTAGTATATGTCAGTAAATATTATATATATATGAAGTTAATATTCCATATATAATAGTTCCGTTTGATTACTATTTATACAATTTTTTCTATTTTATTTTGGTAGTTTTCTGGTTTTTCGTAATCTTCACTATTTATCCTTAGTTTTTTTTTTCCGGACTATTTTGTTTCCTATAAATCTTATATTTTGAACTATGTCTTATTAAAATATTATATTGCTCGTAATTTATTCCTATTAAATTACTTATTTTCCTCAAATATATCATTACTCAACTATTCATTAAGGGTGTCTATTAACACCTCTGTTTATTTTGTTTACCCCTTTCTTAAATTATCCGCCAAATAAAATTTAAATATCAAATATTACTCGTAACACCACCCCACCTACTATTTCAAAAAAAATCCCTAAGTTAAATTCTATATTTTTATTCTTTAAATGCCCACCAATCAACATTCTTAAACATATTCATATTTTACTTGGAATAAGATTTAGAGAAATTGTAATTTATATGTATCATTTTTAAAAATATATTTTTTAAAAAAATTAAATCTTGATATTTTTTCCTGAAAGAAGAAAAAAATAGTTTTCTATTAATCTTCAAAGAAAACTTAAAAAGTAAAAATGTTTTTATGTTTCTATTCTATCTCGACCCGTGTAATATATATATATATATATATATATATATATTTCTTAACAATACTTAATTAAAAAACATTAATATAAAACTAAGATGTTAATTATCTAAAAAAAACTATAATTTCATGTAAATCTTATTTTGAAAAAAATGGATTTAAAAAAAAAAGCCGAAAGATTTCATATAAAATAAGGATATCTAAAGAAATAAGAAGACACGGATTTTTTTTTCTCCAAAAAATAAAAAGTCAAAAGATAATAAAAAATAATACAAACAAAAAAGGATTGTATAAAAACAGAAGGATGTTATTGGTAGATTTTAGTCCAGATGTACCCTTATTTATGTTCACATTCTTATCTCTCAAATAGTAATATAACTTGTGTGTAACTAATGTAATCTTTAATTGATTTGATATAATACATTTTTAATTGATGTGTCATTATATCGACACATAATTCGGTGGTGGGTTAAAAAAAAAGATAAAAGTTAAAATTTATTGTAAGGACTTTCTTGGAATATTGAAAGTGGGTGTTATACGGAACAATAGATATTTAAAATTTAATTGGTGGGTAGTTTAAGAATATGTATCAAAAGTAAATAGAGGGGTGTTAATCTGTCTGCAGAAAATAATATTATCTCAAAAGTAATTCTCATAGATTTTTGTTTCCCTAACTGCTCTACTAAAGTTGTTCTCAAATATGCCCTTAAAAGTTTTTTTTTTTTTTTTTTGGGGCCAGCACACTTAACTACTATTTTCCTCAAAAATATCATCTCTCTAATTTGCCTATGTTGATTCTCTCAAATGCGTCTTTACTCAATTATATATATATATATATATATATATATATAATATTATATGATTTGCCTTTGTTGATTTTATGTAGACTTTTTTAAATTATTTTTTATATTCAAATTTCATATTTGTCATTTTGATACCTTCGTTTTTTTTTTCCTTTTTTTTAAAATCTTAATATTGCATCTCTTACAATTTTTTATTTTTATTTTTTCTAATTTGCCGGAGTTGGGTCACTGGCGTCGGGGATGAGTCGCCGGCGTCCGTCGCCGGCGGTGGAAAGATCACCGGCGACGGAGAAGATTTTGGGTGGGAATGATTATGTGAGGTTAGGTGTATGATAAATATCGTACACCATCAATGTTTGAGCCGTTCGATTAAATCGTAACGGTCTAAAAAAGGACCTTACCGGTAGAGACCCTCAGCCACGTATTTTCCCTAAAAAACATAGAAACGAACAAACAAACTATTTATTTAGTTGTACCACTTTTAGAAGGAAAAAAATATATATATATATATACATTTGAATTCAATAAAGGACAAAAAAGTAGTTGAAGTGCAAAAATAATGTTTTAAAATTGAAAGGAAAAGCTTGGTAGAAATAAAGGTTAAAGACTACCAAAAAAAACAAAAAAAAAAAAAAAAACTAAAGACTACAAAAAAAATTTGTAGTATATTAAAAGTATAATACATGTGCATAGGCTTGTAAATAAGGTAAAGGTGTTGGAGGAGTTAAAAACAAAAACTAATTGGTTTGAACTTTAAAAAAAAGGTTTAAGGGGTAAAAAAGCATGAGGTGTGGGAGTAAAACAAAGCCATGTGGATTAAAAATAAACCATTAGATTAAAATTGAATAAAAAGCTAATGGACATGAACTATTATAGAGATTAAAAAAATTATACAAAAAAACAAAAAGCAAGCAGGCAAGTTAGAATAAAATTTGTTGTCTTTTCCCTCCCATCACCACTTCTTATATATAGAATATATATATATATATATATATATATATTTGCTCAAGAAAACAGAAGTCATCTACACAAAATAAATTCACTAGAAACATTATTATTGCACATTGAATAAACTCATTCAACCTTTCTCTACCCAAACTAATCCCTTTACACCCTCTCTTTTTTCAAATGGTCATACTTTCTCTAACTCTTTTAATCACACATACAATCACGAAGTAACCCAAACTCACAAAACAAAATTTAGCTAAATAAAAATAATTTGAGTTATATACCTTAACAATCTTTATCTTAACTCAAATTCTCTTAATTCACATGCATGCTTAGCTACATGTTAGGAATACAGTTGTCTTCCTAAATTTATACTTCCTATTTATTAGGAATACAGTTGTCTTCCTAATAAATTTTGAACAAATCTTCACTTTTTCACACATTCTTAGCTACCAAAGCACATTTTTTAACTTTTCATGAAAATTACTCTTCAATATAATGCTATCAACTATCTTTGATGACAAATTTAGTAAATGATAAATTTACCATCAAATATAAAAAATATATATACTATAATTATAAATCTTGTCATTACTAAATTATTTAAATACTAAAACTTTACTTTTTCAAATTTCAAAACTTAATAATGATAGTTAAAGCTATAGTATTAGAAACAACATTATACATTAAAGTACAGATATAATATTGATATTCACATATATATTTAGAGATGGTCTTAGGTGCTAATTTTTTTTCCCCGGTCAATTAATGGTCAAATTAAATTATCTGATTGGATGAAAGCACTTCAAAGGTAATGTTTTTGTTTATTTTTTTTTAAGACTTTTACTTTGCATAATATTGTAACATGGCGAGTTAAGTTCTGTTAAAAAAGAAAAGAAAGAAAATAAAAAAACAATAGGGACGGGAACCTAAAATTTCCCCGTGAAAAAGATACTAATGCGCACACACGAATCAAAATTTATTTTTGAACGACGCGTGATTTCTAATACATTTGATTATTTCCTTCCAACATCATTTAACACACGGGAAATCGGCAATTATATATATATATATATATATATATATATGATTCATTCTCTGCAGTGTGAGAGCGGTATATGTCAGAGATATATACACGGATCATCACAAGTATTTAATAATGGTTAACTAATATATATTATCTGTCAATCATATGTCCCGACAAACCACCTTATTAACCTTTAACACGTTTCTTGAAACAAATAACACGCAAAACTTAAATAATATTTGGACTTCGTTAATTAGGTGCCGTTTCCATGACACATATCATGTCATAATACAAACGTCATGATCTAATGAAGGGCTGAGTTAAGTGGGCAGCCATCGGGCATGATTTAAAGTTTTGATTTCATCTTTTATATATATAATATAATATAATATAATATAAACTAATTAAAAAATTATAGTGGTCTCATTATTTAATAAAAAATATTTTTAAAGAACATTGTATTAATATGATATCAAAATTTGTTACAAGATCAATATTAGACAAAAATAAAACTAAATTTTGTGACATATTAGTTAAGAAGAGAGAATTTAAATTACGTTAATCAGTGGATGAAAAAAAAAAAAGCTATTCAGGTAATTTTCTCCCATTTTTTTTTTAATAGCAAAAGATTTAATACTTGCTTGGAGTATAGGTTTTTGGATTGGAAACACATCAAATTCAAATCCAATTCAAATGGAATTTGAATCTTTTCAAAATTGGTAATATGCTCACTTTCTCTCTCCTAAACACCAATTCAGTTTATATTCACAATTTGAATGAGATTTTTCCAGTTTACTCCAGATATAAGCTTAATTAGTTTCTATTGATTTTTTTTTTTCATATTATGTTCTTCATTGAAAAATTTTAGGAGTTTTTTACACTCACAGTTCAGTTTGTATTCCCACTTTGAAGGAGATTTTTCAGTTCGCTCCAGAAAGGAGCTTAGTTAGCTTCTATTGATTTTTTTTTTCCCCCTATTATGTTCTTCATTGAGAAATTTTACGTTTTTTGATACTTTTCCCCATCTGAATTTTTTGTGAGTTGACATTTCTGTTCCTAAAATTTGTTCCTTGACAAAATTTCGTTCTTGAATTTCCAAAAGAAGCAATCAACTCTAGATCGTTACCTCCTTTAAATATTGGATGATTTATAGTTTTTTTTTAGCACATTCTCTCATATTTCTTATAATAATTTAACGCTTTTGTCTTTAATTATTTTTTTGGCAATTTAATCATAGGTGATTTAGTGATAGAATCCTAAGCCTATGTAAGTAATGAAGTTGGCGGACAGATTTTAAAGATGAAAATAGAATCTCAGATTATTTGTTAGAGAGGAAAACTAGGAAAAAAGAAATTGTAAGTTTATGAGACCCACTTTTTAAATCCTTCCAGCGTTGGAAAGATAAGTGGACAGAAAATTTTGACCGAAAAAGGATATGTAATATATATATTTTTATCTTACTCTATTTATCTTCTTCTTTATATACGAATATAATAAAAAAAATGCATAGATCATTAGATATTTTTTTCATCTTTGCTTTCTCTCTTATACCAAACAACATTTAAGAAAAAAAAAATCCTCCTTGCATTTTGTTTTCCTCACTTAATTATTTAATTTACTTCTCTTTCCTTTCTATTTTCCATTCTCTCCAAACATTGAATGAAAGTTCAACTTCTCTTAACAACTGGAGTTAATAGTATTATTCATTTTCAAGAAGAAAAATCTAATCACGAAAGTGCCGAACCTCAAAAGATTAGGGATGACAAGTACTAAAATCCCAAGAACTTTTTATATTATGTCTCACTATAAAAAATTTAGCTTCACCACTGATGACACTGTTGAGAATCAGTTTTTACTAATCTTGGTTACCTATTTGTGTCCCGACTCACTAAAAACACTAACTTACTTGACATATGAGTTAATAATTTCTTTAATCGGTGGGTGTTAAAAGACTACCACATTAAATTAAAATAAAAGACTGTATTTATCATTAAAAAGATGATCATAACTCACCGATACTTAAAAATAGAAATTAGAGTCATGTTCCTAGTATACTCTTTAACTTTTTATACACTGTTTAACAATTAACATGCAAAACTCGACTAGCACGAGGAGGGAAATATCTCCATCTATTACTAGATGAGGTTCCTGTTTGATTGGTATTTCCCATGGCTAAATGATTTGAACTTCCTGTGCAAATATGTATGTATATACCTGTGGTTCTTCAGTCTTTACATTCATCTATAAAATGCCAACAAATCTGCCCCTCAAAAATTCAACCAACCACAGAAAATTAAGCCCAAAAAAAAAAAAATGGAATTAGCCACTTTTTGTGCTCTTTTATTGGTATCCCTAGCTTCACTGACCTTGCTACAAAAAGTCCTCATTCCAAAAACTGCTCATCCCCAGAAACTTCTCCTTCCAGGTCCCAAACCATGGCCTATAATTGGAAACCTGAACCTAATTGGTGACCTCCCTCACCAATCCCTTCACAAACTGTCCCAAAAATATGGTCCCCTTATGCAACTCAAGTTCGGTTCTTTCCCTGTTGTGGTTGCTTCCTCGGCCGACATGGCCAAACTGTTTCTCAAAACATATGACCATGTCTTCACCTCTAGACCGCAACTCGCAGCTGGAAAGCTCACCACCTATAACTATTCCAACATCACTTGGGCTCCTTATGGACCCTATTGGCGCCAAGGGCGTAGGTTTTGCCTCAACGAGCTATTCAGCTCGAAGAGACTGGACTCGTATGAGTATATTCGCGTGGAGGAAATGCGTCGTTTTATGTCAAGGCTTTATGCTTTGTCAGGGAAGCCTGTTGCGCTGAAAGAGAAGCTCACTCGAGCCACTCTTAGCGTTATAAGTAGAATAGTGTTGGGAAAGAAGTACTTTAGCGAGACGGAAACTGAGGAGTCGATAGTGAAACTAGAAGAGTTTCAAGAGATGTTGGACGAGTTGTTCTTGCTTAATGGGGTGTTCAATATTGGGGACTGGATTCCGTGGCTCAAATTCTTGGACTTGCAGGGCTATGAGAAGCGAATGAAGGCTTTGAAGAAGAGATTCGATCGGTTTCATGATCATGTGCTCGATGAGCACAAGGCGAAAAGGATGGGACTTGTGAAGGATAATGTGGCCAAGGACATGGTGGATTTGCTTTTGGAGTTGGCTGAGAATCCAGACCTTGAAGTTAAGCTAAGTTATGACAATGTCAAAGGGTTCATTCAGGTACATACATTTGTATATGTGTATATATATGATTGCTCTGCAGGACAAGACCCTACGTTTAGGAAAACGTAATTATAAGATACCTTTAACTGATTGAAACTATCTAGAATATAACACCTTTGAGATCTTGAAATCCTTACCGTTTAGAACACAAAGTTTATTGATACTTTTGTTTTCCGGAAGAGATATTATGTTTCTTTGCAAGTTGTTGAGTTCCTCTGATTAATCCCAAGATCTTAAAACTACAATCTCTACTTCTTTTTGAAAGAGTGCATAATTACTAAGTTGCTCTCTTGACTTGTCTTTCCCGATGCTTGAAACCTCGTCAACGTCTCTGATTATAGGCGCAGAGATACTTTATGTTTGTTGTTACAGATTTTTTTTTTTTTTTTTTTTTTTTTCTAATTTATATGGCGTGAACACGTTTTTCTGTTTTCTTAATCTCATCCACCCAAAAAATCTGCCTACTAATCTATGGCTTATGAACATAAGAAATATTTTGTTAAGTAACGGTAAACAATCGAGAATAGAATAGATAATTTCATGTTCTAGTAAGAGAAATTAGAAATTTGGATTAAATAATTAAAATAAAGAACAATAGCCTAATTATTATCTTTTCTAAAGGTGTCAATGTTACATATTTAAGGACTTACTAGCCGCGGGCACGGACTCCTCTGCATCGACGGTGGAATGGGCGCTGTCGGAGCTCCTAAAAAACCCTAACCTCATCGGCAAAGCGACTGAGGAGCTCGACAAAGTGATCGGGAAAACCCGATGGGTTTCGGAGAAGGACCTCCCACAACTCCCCTACATAGACGCCATTACGAAGGAGACGCTGAGAAAACACCCAGTCGCCGTCCTACTCGCGCCCCACCTGGCTCTGGACGACTGCGACCTCGGCGGCGGCTACGGCATCCGGAGAGGGACAACAGTGTTCATAAACGCGTGGAGCATGGGGAGAGACCCGTCGGTTTGGGACGCGCCGGAGGAGTTCCGACCGGAGAGGTTCTTGGCCGGGAAGAACAAGGACGTCGACGTGAAAGGGCATTGCTTTGAGCTGGTTCCATTCGGGTCGGGTCGGCGGAGGTGTGCCGGGTACAGCCTGGCATTGAAGTTGGTAAGCTCTAGCTTGGCCAACTTGTTGCATGGATTCAACTGGAAGCTCGGTGGAACTGATCAGAGAGCTGAGGATTTGGATATGGAGGAGATTTACGGGTTGGCGACGGTTCGAAAGTTCCCGCTTGTTGCGGTTATGGAGCCCCGACTTCCTGCCCATCTTTATGATCGACCCTAAATTTGATTCGACAGTGTTCATATTATAAGTTGCTGCTTAATTTGATCTTTATATATATATATATATATATATATATATATATATTTAAAACGTACTCTATTTAGTTTGGTCTGTTTTTTGTCTTTCTTGTGATACTTTCCACTATTGTGTCAAAGTACTTGTGCTAGGCTATGGTTCAACTGCTACCTATTTGGGTTATAATAAAAAAGAAAATAGTGGGATTTAGGTAACAAGAAAGCAACAAAAGGGTGGTTTTGCATATTACTTAGAAAAGTACAGGACTCATTACCATTCTTAACATCAAAGTTCAAATTTTATTTTATTTTTATTTTTTGTCTTTTGCTCAACTCAAGAAGAAACAAGACCAGTATAACAGTAGATATAAGAGCGCACTCTTGTATGGTGGTCGGCCATGTTCTCAATTTTAATATTTTATTTATCATTCAATTCCTATTAATTGATTTATCTGTAACTTTTATTTAGAATTTTATTACACATACTAAAATTATTAATGTAAATAATAAGTATTATTATAAACTGTTAAATTGAAATTAATTGATTGTTAGAATAATGTATCAAAAAAAAAAAAGTGTGGCAGAAATGAGATTTTCTGCACTATTTAAACAAAGAAATGAGAGGCTTCTTCAGAGCTGCAAGCATATTCTTTTGTTCAGAGAACAAAAGCATCTTTATCTGAACGGTCAAAGTTTCTTCTGGTGGACACGAGAATTACAATAATGACTGGAAAGAATTGGGTTTAACTTATGGGACTCAGTCTTCTTAAGGGGAAGTGAGCTTCTATTTGGTCCTTTTGGACTCAAACATGGGCTAGGCATTTTGAGTTACCAAAACAGGCTAATGGCTTGTTTCCTATGATATTTGGACTTTAAAAATAAAGATTTTGGGGTTTTAAGTACTAAGGGTAAAGAAGAGTATTATGTGATAATTTCTCCACGTCCCACTTGTTTATGACCAAATTATCCTTGGGACCCCAAAGTAGGATCATGCTTAGTTTAAATCAATAAATAAGTTGTTTTATTTATCTTCATATATGGCCCACTATTTCATGACCTACAAGGATTCCTCAAACATGATTTGGGTCCATAAATGGGGCTCATTATAGAAAGTAGACCTGGCTCTCATTAAAATGGGATTTGTGCTAGAACGGGCATCAACAAAAGGAATACAGCAGATTATAATAATCATGTTGACAGCGGATTCAACATGTTTAATCCTTTATTTAATCATGATCGGTGAGTTCATCCCTTTTGACCCACACATTTTTTTTTTTTTGTTGCTTTATCCACACCTATTTACGAAAGTCATAAACTTTTTAATTCTACATCGTGATTCAAATAATTAGCCCTATTCATTTAAATGATCGTTAAAATGATGCATAACGCACAAAATATGATGAAATTCGTCTAGCTTTTAATTCCTAACAGATAAAAGTATCATTTTTGAGACGTCTAGAATCCTCATGTAAACAAATAGGGACGTTTCAAAAGGTACACAGAAATCAAAGTTAGGCTAGACCAATTTTTAGAGGGTAAAGAATACAAAATTAACTTAGAAAAAAAAAAAAAAAAAAAAAGAGGAAGGTACTTTCATAAAACAAGTTGAGGAATAAACCAGCAACGAGAAAAAAATAAAAATAAAAATAAAAATGTGTTGAGGAAACCAATAATAACATACACTATTTCGACCCATGTCTTATCGTGGTAGGTCCTAGATTCGTCTACCACATATGTACCTTTAGAAATGGATATCTTGCGTTGGTTCTACATCTGGAGTTAGTCTCAATAAATATTTAAATATATATATATAAAAACGTGTTGAGGAAACCAATAATGACATACATTATTTCGACCCATGTCTTATTGTAGTAGGTCCTAGATTCGTCTACCACATATGTACTTTTAGAAATGGATATCTTGGTTGTACATCAGGAGTTAGTCTCAATAAATATTTAGATATATATATATATAAATATATAGATATATAGCAAGCCATAGTATCCAAAACATATTATTTCATTAGTGACGAAGCCACGTTCTTCTCATTGTAAGTGCAAAGACATGTCTTTCTCCATGGGGCACCTTTCCTCCATTTAGATTTAGATTTTATTTATTTATTTTGTGCCTTTGTTGATTTTTCTTGCACCTTATTTATTTATTTATTTATTTTTTAGTACGCACGTTCATTTCGTGTTTCGCTTTTAAATACAAGAAAATTAGGTTCTAAATGTGAGCTTTATCCTATTATTTGTGGAAAGATAAAAAAAGAATAGGTCTAAGATCACATGTACTAATTTCTCTTCATGTTTTTTTTTTCTTCTCCTATCAAACAACTCAGTTTTCTATATTTTTTTTTTTGTTTCAAATCCCTCCATCTTTCTTTCTTTCAAGTTTCACTTCTTCAGAGCTGCAAGCATATTCTTTTGTTCAGAGAACAAAAGCATCTTTCTTTCTTTCAAGTTTCACTTTTCATCCTTACCAAACATAGCATTAGTGCGATTGTCTCTCTGGCCACAAAAGGGCAAAAAAAAAAAATTAAAAATTAAAAATTAAAAATTAAAAATCAAAATCTCATAATAGCATGCCTCAATTATCATTTTTTGTCTTCTTCCAAAAGGACCATGCATTTTTTTTTTTTTTTTCGCTTTTTCATTTAAGGGTTAATTGTTACTATGGTCCCAAACTTTTAATAAAGATACCATTTGATGCTTAATTTTTTTTTTTTTATTAAACACTCTCTCAACTTTTTAAAATGGTGCAAACTAGGGTCAATATCTAATAGACGTTCAGAATTAGACGGATTTTCATCACATGTCCATCATGTGACCTAAATTTACTTCAAAAGTCCAAAATACCACCTCACAAAAGTCAAGAATAATTAGAGAAAAAGAAAAAAGAAAAAAAGGTTCTTCAACCTCTAGGCTTGATACGTTTGCAGACCAGCAGAGCCCTCTAAAAAGCTCAGGACTTATTCTTTGTCTTGGCCTCTCAGCCTAACTCACAACCAACGACGCCATCTCCGAGCCCCAATCTGCCTCCCACCTTTGCCTTCCTCGTCGGCGAGGGTTGGGCTAATGCAATCTCGGGATATGAGCAAACCGCCGGAGAAAAATAGGCACTATAAAATAGAGGGAAGGGCCGTCGCTCACTCACCACCATTAGGGGTAACAATACGGGTCGCGACACGACTCGAAAACGATACGAATTTTACGGGTTCGGGTTAGGAAAAATAGGGAGCGGGTCATGTTCGGATTGGGAAAAATTGACACGAAAAAAATTCGTGTCGTGTTCGGGTTAGATCCGGTTTTTTCTTGTCAATTTCGGGTCACGTATCAATTTCGGATCAAATTTCATGTCAATTTTGTGTCAATTTCATGTTGCGGGTTAATTTCGGGTCGTGTGTCAATTTCGGATCAAATTTCATATCAATTTCGTGTTGCGGGTCAAGTTCGTATCGCGGGTCAAGTTCGTGTCGTGTCAATCCATTACGAGTTCGTGTCGCGGTTTCGTATCACGGGTCGTATTCGGGTTGGGGAAAAAAAAATTCGACACAGTTCAAACACGACATAAGACATGAATTGACACTCCTAGCCACCATTGTCTTCCTATAGGGATGGAGATCTCCTGCTAGACCAAGAGAACCGACGAAGATCACCGACGAAGATCATGACTATGGGTTTTGTGATTTTTTTTTTATTTTTTTATTTTTTTGAAGAATAGATCTCACAGCCAGGCCCATAACCTCGTCGCCATGTTGCTCGCTAGCCCAATCTTGTCGTCCCCTCCTAAAGCCGACGCCGGCCCTTCCCCTCCTCGCAGCCTTTAGCCCAGGCGACTTCTCCACTTTGCCGTACTTTTGTCGAAAAGTTTTTAGCTCCTGCCCTCTTCTTCTTCTTCCCATTACCTTGAATATATGCTGCGAGTGCAGGAAGGAGCCACTTCGAATTGTTCCTCCTCTCTCCAAATGTTCTGGTGTTAATTAATATTTGCTTTAAAGCTTCTTCCTTTTTCTTCAATTCCACCGGCCTCTGATTCTTTTTTGTTCGAATAGAAATGGAATTTCCCTCTTTGTTTTTTACGTCTTGTTTTTCAACTTTTTTTGGTTAAATGCAAGGCAAAATACAGATCTTGAAGCAAAT
The DNA here is from genome assembly GCA_025413025.1 of Ficus hispida. Classification (NCBI taxonomy): domain Eukaryota; kingdom Viridiplantae; phylum Streptophyta; class Magnoliopsida; order Rosales; family Moraceae; genus Ficus; species Ficus hispida. The sequence continues at coordinate 5,414,016 of CM046369.1, read as the reverse complement.
GCAAGAACATACGTCTCCCGCCTTTTCTTAATCCCTGTTTTTTTTTTTATTATTATTATTTATATATGGTTATTCCTAAATTACTAAAACACCCCTGACATGAAATCTCAGATAATCAGTTCCGTTTAGCTTTTAAGGAAACACGGTCCTTCTACACCTTTTTTAAGATGTTTGGGGAGTGTTTAATAAATAAATAACTAAATAAAGTTTAGAATCAAACGGTACTTTTATTAAAACTTTTGGGACTATCATTACAATTAAAGGAACAATATCAACATCCTCCTTCTTATCTAAAAGGTAAGCCAAATAAGAAAAACGTGTTTCAATTTCATTGACTGTTTGTAATGTCGGAGAATTGTGACAGGGTGCTTGTGAGCAGAAAAATGCTATAAATGTTTAATATTTGAAATAATAGTGAAAAACTAACTGGTCCTTTAAAAAAAATAAAAATAAAAAATAAAAATAAATAAAAAACACTTAGAGGGTGTTTTGAACCTCAGTTTAATTGAAAATTTTCAACTAATTTCCAAAACTCTTAAATTTATATTTTATTTTATCTTTTTTTCATTTTTAAAAGTCTATAATTTTTTTATTTCAAGTCGAAATGAGATTTTTTTTTTTTAGTCGCACAGAATGATAAGAAAAACAAAAGAAGATCTTTATTACATACATATATTTTTTTTTTCTAAACATATTTCTAATATTTATATTATTTTCTATATCACAATGCATTTTCAATTTACACTTCAATCAAACATACATTTTAATTACAACTTATAAAACGTCAACTCCAATCATTATTCCAAACAGGCCTTTAATTGTCCTTAATTAATTATAGCTTCATTAGGTAAGATCCTCATGCTAATTTAATTACTTATATAATTACGACAATCGATCGATGAATATTAATGAAGATTTCAATATATCTCTTTGCAAGAATGATCAAATAGAGCTTACTTCTTGCTGATTAATTAAGTCAAGCCATAACAACAAACAAGGCTTCTAGAGGCGGCTTTCAGTCGTCGCTAAAAGGAAAAAATCGCTGCTAAAGATCTTCAACAACGCCTTCCTGCGACGACATCCATAATAATATACAACTAATAAACTAAGTGGGGATTTGTTTCCAGGTAGTTCACAACAATATTTGGATTATTTAGATTCAAAGATCCATTAAAATGGACGTTTGGTAGGAAAAAGTTTGATCTCAATGGGGATGAACTTATCCATTTGAATTGACTTTGGAATTAAAAAAAAAAAAAAAAAATGTTTACCTCCCCTAAAGTTGGCTCTTTGAACCCATATTCAATAGTTTCCTATTTCCTTCCCTCTTCTACTTCTACGAGAACTCAAGTTTTAAAATATCATAATTAATTGATAACATCTCCGATTAAGACAATTTTTCTTTCTATGCGTTTAGAATGAAAAGAGCAACAAACAAAATCTATCTTGGATATTGAGAGTTTATAAGGTTTGTTGGAAAATCCAAAAAAAAATTTATATTATTGCTTTCGACAGTTATCTTAACATAAGTTCAGGCTTTTTTTTTTTTTCTTTTTCTTGGTCAGCTTGATCGTTTATGAAAACTCTCCAAAGAAAATAGGCATGGCACGACGGGAATATAGGCAGAGGCAATAGTTTTTCATTGATCAGTTTGGACAATATATACACGAGTATAATAAGTTTTATATAATTAGAAAGGAAATTAGAAGGCTAATATTAATATCAGTCAATGAATATGAATGAGAAAGAAAAAAACATAGGGTCAAGAGTTTTGCTTTATTGTTGGAGAATTGATTGATGTGTAGTTTACCCATGACTTGTGCATTTTGATTTTCTCTTGATTTGCTTCTTGACAAACTGATCTGCGAGACTGTTAATTCTTTGACAATGTGTATATTTAAACGAGAGTTTAAATGATAATTTAAATATTTGTGTTATAATTTTCCAATTCGAATCAAATAGTCAATCGCGTAATTTGATTTTACATACGCTTATTTTGTCTGAATCACAACGTGAAGAGAGATCATATATTACAATAGATTTTTTTTTTTTTTTTTTTTTTTAATTTTTTTTTTAGATTAAAAAAAAAAAAAAAAAAAAAATATATCTTCCTCCTACCTCTTCATTACTAAATTAATGACCAAATGAAAAAAAAAGAGTAATCTGATTTATTTAAAAGATCATGAACCAATTCACTCTTAAACATGAATACATCTAACATAAATCAAATTCTAAATATATATATTATCTCCAGTAATAAATGATATATACACAATTTCTCTGCGCATACTGTTCATTATATGCATGATAAACTAATTCACTAAACCTTCTATTCATAAAAAAATAAATATAAAATAATACATCTAAAACATCAATTTATTCTATATTCATTATTAACTACGTAAAATGATTATATTTATTAATATATTTTAAAAATCACATCAATAAAAAATAACTATTACTGAAAAAATAAAAATCACATATAATTGGTCTTAAAAATATTGACATTGTCGTCACTGACTCTACTTATATACACACACACACACACATATTTATATCATTTATCTTGTAGGTAAAACAATACAATAACAAGTCTAATTTGTTTTTACACCACGGACATGCAAATCTTGATTGAGACAATAAAGTGCACCAACTAAATCTATGGACACAAACGATTGTATTTAGAGGTAAAAAAGTATTATTATATTATTGGACGGTGGATTACTTACCAAATTAATAATGAAAAGCTCCACGTGAATACACACACATATGTATGTATATATAAACCTACAAGGCCACCCAAACTCCAACCCACCACAGCAAAACAAACATGGAAATAGCTCCATTATGTGCTTCTCTCACTTTATCTTTGTCCCTAGCTTTTCTGATCCCCATCTCTTGAAAGCCCTCCTCATTCCAAAAATGCCCATTTCCAAAAACTTATTCCTGGTCCCAAACCATGGCCTATCATGGAACCTAAACCTAATTGGTGACCTCCCTCACCAATCCCTTCACAAACTGTCCCAAAAATATGGTCCCCTTATGCAACTCAAGTTCGGATCTTTCCAAGTTGTCGTTGCTTCCTCGGCGGACATGGCCAAACTGTTTCTCAAAACATATGACCATGTCTTCGCCTCTAGACCGCAACTCGCAGCAGGAAAGCACACCACCTATAACTATTCCAACATCACTTGGGCTCCTTATGGACCCTATTGGCGTCAGGGACGGAAGATTTACCTCACCGAGCTTTTCAGCTCGAAAAGACTCGAATCGTATGAGTACATTCGAGTCGAGGAGATGCGAGCTTTTATGTCGAGGCTTTTCGCTATGTCGGGGAAGCCGGTTGTGCTGAAAGACGAGCTTTCTAGAGTCACTCTTAGCATTATGAGTCGGACAGTGTTGGGAAAGAAGTACATTAGCGAGGAGTCGGAGACCGAGATTAAGGCGATAGTGAAGCTAGAGGAGTTTCAAGAGATGTTGGACGAGCTGTTCTTGCTTAATGGGGTGTTGAATATCGGGGACTGGATTCCCTGGCTTCGGTTCTTGGATTTGCAGGGCTATGAGAAGCGAATGAAGGCTTTGAAGAAGAGATTCGATCGGTTTCATGATCATGTTCTCGACGACCACAATGTGAAAAGGGCGGGAGTTATGAAGGATTTTGTGGCCAAGGACATGGTGGATTTGCTTTTGGAGTTGGCTGAGAATCCGGATCTTGAAGTTAAGCTTACTAGTGACGGTGTCAAGGGATTTATTCAGGTAAAAATTATTGCCAGAGAACACGTTACTTTGTTTTAGGTTTTGATAAAAGAAAGTTCATAATTAAAATTTAGAGTACAGATTAATGCTAATTAATCGATATCTAAATCAACCTACACTTCAAGAACTTAAAGAATGTCACCTTTATTCCTTCATATATATGCAAGGTTTTGTTGACATTTAAAAACTTTCAACTACAAGGCCAGATCAAAATATCTTTAAACCTTCTTTGCAAGACCAGCTAGTCTCCTCAAAGAAGGTGGAGGAGGGGGTGGGGGTGGAGGAGACAGAAAGTAGTCATTACTTTTTCAAAATATAATTTGACGGCTATAAAGTTAGTGATTTTAAACCACTGAATATTTCTTTCGAATTTAACAATCAAAAAGATAGAAAGATAATATTAAATCATTGAATACTTATCAAAAAGATATAAAGAGACTTATTAATTAGGAGTAATACACACGGTCTACAGGATTATGAAAAAAAAAGGATAATACGTTTAATACATTTATTATTTAAAAGGCTAAAGAATTTTTTAAAATTGTTAATTAAGTGGTTGTGTGTAGAGTATTTTTCAAAACAATTTTTTCGTAAAAAAAAATATATATATATATTAATAAATTGAGTGGTACTGATAGGTCTTATCTTTCATTTTACTGGTTTAAATAAGATCATTATCCATATGTCCTTATCTTTTTTAATTATGTGGATTCAATAATTGATGTAGGACCTAATAGCCGGAGGCACGGACACTTCTGCTACTACCGTCGAATGGGCGTTGTCGGAGGTCCTAAAAAACCCTAAACTCATCGACAAAGCGACCGAAGAGCTCGATAGAGTGATCGGAAAAAACCGATGGGTTTCGGAGAGAGACATACCGCAACTTCCCCTCATAGACGCCATCATGAAAGAGACGATGAGGAAACACCCAGTCGCCGTGCTACTCGCCCCCCACCAGGCTCTCGAGGACTGCCACGTCGGCGGCTACGACATCCGCAAGGGGACACGTGTCTTCGTGAACACGTGGAGCATCGGGAGAGACCCGTCGGCGTGGGACTCGCCAGAGGAGTTCCGTCCGGAGAGGTTCTTGGTGAGTGATGGTAATAGTAACAAAGCCTTTGACGTGAAAGGTCAGTGTTTCGAGTTGCTGCCATTCGGGTCGGGTCGGAGGATGTGTCCGGGTTACAGTTTGGGTCTGAAGATGATAAGCTCTAGCTTGGCCAACTTGTTGCATGGATTCAAATGGAAGCTGGGTGGGACTAATCAGACAGCTGAGGATTTGGGCATGGAGGAGGTTTACGGATTGGCGACGATCCGGAAGTTTCCGCTTGTTGCAGTTATGGAGCCCCGACTTCCGGTCCATCTTTATCAGAAATTTTGATAAGCTTTTTTATTGTATTTCTACGCATGTTTTGGTTAGTTTTTGTTTTGTTGTAAACTTGCAGTGTTATCTTTTCCGTGCAGTGTTGTGATCATAATTAATGTGTGACGTACTATACATAGAACTCTTACCTATTTATTTCATAAATAAGATCAGACACATTAATTTTAATTTCAATTTTAATTTTTTAAATATTAATTTATATTTTTTTATAAAATTAATTAATTAATATAATAATATTTTAATTATTTATTAATAAAATAATAATTATTTATATATTATATAAATTATATTTAAAAATTAATATTAATTGATATTTTTTTTTTTTTTTTTTTTATAAAATATTAATTTTATTTTTTTTTTTTTTTTTTTTTTTTTTTTTTTTTTTTTATTTAAAATAATAAAAGATGATAATTTTTTTTATTTTTATAAGCGATTACTGACATTGTCATAGATTTCTTATCGGATAAGCTTTTTTATTGTATTTCTACGCATGTTTTGGTTAGTTTTTGTTTTGTTGTAAACTTGCCAGTGTTATCTTTCCGTGCAGTTTGTCATAATTAATGTGTGACTACTATACATAGAACTCTACCTATTTATTTCATAAATAAGATCAGACACATTAATTTTAATTTCAATTTTAATTTTTAAATATTAATTCATATTTTTTTATAAAATTAATTAATATAATAATATTTAATTATTTATAATAAAATAATAATTATTTATATATTATATAAATTAATATTAAAAATTAATATTAATTGATATTTTAATTTTTTTTTTTTAAAAGAGATAAATTAATATTTATGCTGTGTTAGATTAGGATGAGGACAATTCTATACCGTGTGTATACGGTATATATTTGTTTATATTTTGTATTATCTTCTATCTATCAACTAAACGGTAAAAAGAGAGTACGTTTTTGTCGGTTATTTTAAAAACGTTTTGTACGTTTCTTCATGCTGATTAAATGTCATACTATCCGGGCTTTTGTCACCATTTTTCTTGCCATCATAATTGTTTATTTCAATGAAATGACATCGATCGATTACTGACATTGTCATAAAGACTTCCCTTCCCTTCCGTTTTTTTTTTTTTCCGATAATTTTACTTGATTTTTTCCTTTTTATTTGACCCCTGTAATGATTAACTTTTTTTTCTTTTTCAAACCTAAACGAGATTTCTAAATAAACAAAGGCAAATAGCCAATAAAAAAAGTGAGGCCACATGCAAAAAAGAAAGTTGGAGCCTTTATGAATATACATATTTCACTATTTTAGTTTAAAATTAACCAATGACTATCTATCTATTTTCTGTCTACAAAATATTAAAAGAGATAATAGGTTTGTTTTGGATTTCCTATGGCACTTCTATAGTGCTATTTTTTCATACATCTAAAAACATCATGCGATGCTTACAAAGTTCTGATTTTTTTTTTTTAACTTTTATTTTGTTTTGCTTATCTATTCCACAGGTATGAAGTGTGCTCTCCAATTAATATATATATATATATATATTACATTCAGTCTCAAAACAGCAAAAAAATGACATCTTTAAATTAGTGCTTCAAATATATAAGCATGTTTCAAAAACGACATCATCAATTCACAACGACAATTTACTAGGAGAACGACGTCATTCCTAAAATGACAATTTATTAGGAGGATAACAAACTAAAAGAACGACACCATCTTTGAATGACAACAGCGTAAGAAACGATAATATTTTAAAAAAATTAATAATAAATAAATAAATAAATAAAAACCCATTTGCATTTGAAACCCACATCATGTTAGGATACGACGGATCATAAAATAACAGAAATCATAAGACGATAACAACTGTAAACAACAACATCTATGCAAACAACTTAAAAAAAAAAAAGGTCAATGTCAATATAAACACAACATATTAAAAACAACACGACAATATTGTCCTGAAAACGAAAACAAATTTAGAATGACAGTATGTTTGAAAAATGACAACATTATGAGAAAGAAATAACATGAGAAAAACGATATGAACTTTGAATAAAACTATCTCTGAAGCCGAAATATATCCAAGAAAAAAAAATCCATAATAAATGGGGATTTGTTAATATAGAAACACAGAACACAATCTTAAAAAACAACAACCGCTGAAGAAAATTACAAGGAAAAAAAAAAAACCAACATCAACAATGGCTAAAGAAAGTGATCACATCTTAACAAAGCGACAATGTCTTAAGAAAACAGAAGTAATGTCTGACATCATCTTCAAGAAAAAAGAGAAGAATTTTTTTCCCCACAAAAATTTTTCCTTGCCGTTTTTCTTTTAATTGATTCCTTAAAGTTAAATACAGTTGTTTCACGTTGGTTTATATATATATATATATATATATATATATTTATTTATTTATTTTCTCTAAATTAAAAACTTTAAGTAAACTCATTATGTTCCGAATGTTTCATTTTTTTCTTCACCTGGGATGATAAAATTCGAACTCTATATCTTTTAGTAGAATCATATATGTTGTTATTGTCAAATTATATATTTACAACCACTAAATATTTCGGTTATGCCTTAAATTTTGAATTTTATAATCATATTTCAAAACGAAAATCTAAAGCAAAAGTTTACATTACTTTATATTTATAATTTTATATACATTAAAATTAAAGTAAATTGAACTGGATTACAGATTACGGACTTTAATGACTTGGGCAAAGAAAGTAGAAATATAAATGCATAAAAAAAAAATAAAAGAGAGGTAATTTTTTTTAAGTATTATTAGTTTAGTCAAAAATTTTGACCTAATTCATCGGACACTTGGAATGCTCAAATATATGTAAGGCCTAATAATGGCATTTTCCAGATTGTTTGAAAGATAAAACGTGTTCCAGAACTTTGTTTTTTTTGTTTTGGTGGGGGGGGGGGTGTTTAAAATTCAACTTTTAATAGTGTCTTTTGCTTCCTTTATTTTAAAAAATTAGAATAAGAAATCGGATATAAAAACAAAAAACCTGCGACAGAGACTAAGTACGGAAGAATCTTTTACAAACTTTGAATGTGGCACAAGCTTCCAAATATAAAGGTATCTGTTCAACACTGCTTCTAGAGGTGATGTCTCTGAGGGAATCTATGCTACTAGAAAATAAAAAATATAAAATATAAAAATAAAAAGAAGAAGAAGTAGAGGAAAGACTTTCTGTGGTCGATCGCAACGGAGACTATTACAATTTGAGATAATAGTAGGTCATCTATCAGATGCATCTCAACCTCTGCCATTAAAACCAACCGACGAAAAAAAAAAAATCTATACATCTACTAAATTTCACTCTACTTATTTTGAATAATAATAATAATAATAATAATAATAAGTGGTGGTAGTAGTAATGATGATGTTATTATTATGGTTCATATTCTTATGGCAGGTATGTTGTTATTTGGTTGTTACAAGGTAGAAAAACCAATCATAGCTATTTTTTTGGAATGTAATTCCATAAAAATGTTTTTATTTGAATCATAGTAATTAATTTTATGAACGGTGTATTATCTCAGTTTTATAAAAGGGCTAACTAAAATTGAGTTGTTAGCTTGAAAATAAATTATAAATGTTTTTGTTTTATAAAACTCTAACTTATAGACCTCACATCTACCAAATTATGTAGGAGTAATTCAAATGGTAGAATAAGCATTCTTAATAGGGATGGCAATGGGTGGGGTGGGGTCGGGACTTTCCCTTCTCCATTTCTATCACAAAAATCATCCTCATCCCCGTCCCCATTCCCACTTAAATAAAAGCGGGGTCGGGGCCAGAGTCGAGGATTTCTCGTTAGAAGGACTTCCCTCTTATCCACCCCATTCCTCATTTATTAGACACTTAAATTTGAAAATATAACAAAGTAAAATCAAACAATAAAGTATAAATGCATAAAAAATTTAGTTCAAAACCAAATATTTTATAAACAAACCGACTTCTAATTATTGCAAATAAAATCTTAAAAAATAAAACTATTAAAAATCTCATCAAAATGTTACAAACTCTTAAAACTAAACTTTTATAAAATATTTAAGCTAAAAAAACTTGACAATATAAAAAATAAATATAAAATTATCACTTTTTGTCTATTCATCATAGTTTCAATATTCAATTTATAGATGCATATATTTTCAAAAATAATTTTCATATTATATTACATACTTATAAATGTATATGAATCACACATATATGTACATATATATATATATGAGGACGGGGGCGGGGAGTGCTTTCCCCATCCCCGCCCCACTAAGATTCAGGGATAAAATTTCATCCTCATCCTCATTTTTATCCTTGAATTTTGTCATCTATCCCCGTCCCATTTGGAACGGATCCCCGCTGAATCTGTCCCCATGAAGAATATTGACATCCCTAGTTGTTAACAAATAATAAGACTTCAAACAAGTCTTAAAAATCAAAGCGTTTTATGCACTACCTATATTAGAATAATTCGGACGCAAGAAACATGTAATGTATAGCAATTTCAAAGCATAGAAATCACGCAGCATTGTAGTCCACCTTCCTCGTTCGAATTCTCAAATATTTGGATTAATCAATTATCCTTGCATTTTAATCTAAGAGTATGTTTAGTACACCATATTATAAGATCATTATGTTGCATAAGTTAATACAGAGAGTAAATTGATAAGATCAGTGACATATTACTAAATATAGAACATAAAAGTAGGTTGGGGCTCGAAGTAGGGTATGTCGGGCTCGGGGACGGGTTCAGCCCGATAATGGTGACTGGGTTGGTGTTGGGTCGAGCTGATTAGGGACGGTGATGGGATCGGCCGGATCCCAAGGTCAGATATAGCCAGGCCTGGGATTGAAAACGATGATAAGGATAGTCGGCTCGGGACCGGAAACGATGACGGGTTGGGGATCGGGGTTGACATAGCCCCGACCCAGTTATCATCTCGGGAGGTGTTGGCCCTGTCCCCGATCCCGGGTCCCCACCGACCTTAATATTGTATTAGTGCACTAATTATTGTATTTGTTGTAATAAAATATCATACAATATACAGACAATCAAACATTGCCTCAATATCTAATAGACATACAACATGTTTTGTCTTATTTAGATAGTATCACAGCTTCTAACAGCTCTGACATGGAAGAAAAACATACAAACCAAACGGGAAAATCGGCAGGTAACACGGCTAGTAAGCTCAAGTTGTATTTGTTTTTTCTTACAACCAAACAAATAAACATTATGTCTCTAATGACCTAGTAATTATAATCATCATTTAGACATACCACTGATGATTTTGTTGATGACAACAACATTAATTATAGGAAAAAATGAGTCAGAGAAGAAGAGAGAGTTCATCACAGTTTAGGCAATTTAGAAATATCCGCGTTGTATTTTTCAAACTGCTTAGCTGTGTTTGACCCAAACTCCTGAAAATATGCTACCCACTTTAGATATCCAAAAGTTGGTGAAATTTCAACTTTTGAATTAGTCTTGTTCGCGTTGAAATAAATGTTAATATGAATATACTATATTTTCCTGGTTAAAATTCGATACCAAAAAGAAAAGAAGAAATTTTCGCTTTCAACAATCTGAAAACTAGTTCAGATTTACACTTAAAAGAAACAACTTTTATAACAATCAAACATATTCACTATTTACATTCTCTATTAGTAAAATGGTCAACGTGTGATTACTCTAAGCTCTTCCGCCGCTGGTGCAACGGAGAGTTTAAACCATTTCTGTGATTCTGTCTCACCCCGTTTTCCGAGAGAAAGTTCGGCGATTTGGCGATCGCAGCCGGTGTTTGTTGTGTTGGCCGGGGTGAAGCGGGTGATTGCGGTGGTGTTGGTGGTGGTGATGACCATTCTCCTTCTTTACCTCCTCTTCGCATTTCGCCTCCTTCTTCACACCTTCCTTGTCCGAATTCGCAATTTCTGTCGGGACCGTGTAGACAAAAGGCGCGATCTCGACATCGTCAAAGTCCTTAAGCGGCTCCAAGGTCTTGACAACAGTGCTTATCGTCGGCCGTTGCTTCGGCCGGTGGCTGAGGCATTGGTAGGCCAATGCAGCCGCTTTTATCGCCCCGGTTTCCGAGTATTGGCCTTCGAGTCTCGGGTCCATTACCCGGCTGAGCTTCCTTGGATCGCATAGCATCGGTCTAGCCCACTCGGCTAAGTTCTGTTCTCTCGTTGGCCGGCTCTTGTCGACCGATCTTCTCCCCGATATCAGCTCCAAAAGTACCACTCCGAAGCTATAAACATCGCTCATTGCCGTCAAGTGACCTAAACAAAAACATATCAAACATGTCAAGAGGGAAAAAAAATATAAAAAAAAAAGGCCTAATTATCTCCGTAATTAATTTGAAAAGTAAAGTTTTTGCCTTTTTGGATTAAAAATGAGTATGAATTAGTACCAGTCATGACGTATTCCGGTGCAGCGTAACCCTGTGTGCCCATCACCCGTGTGGAAACATGGGTGTCATCGCCCTCTGGACCGTCTTTAGCGAGGCCGAAATCGGAAAGTTTCGCCGTGTAATCCTGAGTAAAAAGAAAGAGAACACCAGAATTATTCAGTACTCAAAACAAAACGTCTCCGAGTCTGAAGGCCAAATAGGTCCGACTGTTGTAACATTCTAATATCGAAGAAGAAGATACTCACCGAATCTAACAAAATGTTAGAAGCTTTGAAGTCCCGGTATATGACCGGCTTCTCCGCCTCGTGGAGGAAAGCAAGGCCTTTCGCAGCTCCGAGAGCGATTTTCATCCTCGTTGACCAAGGAAGTGATACAGAATACCCTGTCAAATGCAAGAATTAAGGAGGGTTAATTTAATTAATTAGAGTGTTAGACCTAGACTAATTAACGAGCAATAAACGGAAGTGAACAGTTAATATAATGATGTCTTTTCAGACGCGCAAATAGTTGGTAAAGAGAATGTACTTCTAAAGAGTTGATTTTCTAAGCTGCCTCTTGGCATAAACTCGTACACGAGTAGCCTATGTTCTTCTTCACAACAATACCCAATCAGCTTCACAAGGTGTGGATGCCTCAATTGCCCAAGAAAAATCACTTCAGTCTGTTAAAAAAAAAAAAAAAAAAAGAATATAAATATCAAAAATCCATACTAAAAATAAAAAGAATAACAATAAAAAAAGAAAGAAAGAAAGAAATATACTCACCAACCACTCCCTATGGCCTTGACAACCTTCCAAGTCCAAGAGCTTCACGGCAACAGGCTGAGCCTTCAAACCGGGTCGAAGCTTGTCGTCGATGAAGCCTTTATGAACCGGTCCAAACCCGCCTTCACCGAGAAAATTGCTTGAGGAGAAGCTCTGAGTTATGACCTTAAGCTCAGCCAGGGTAAACACATGAAGATTAGAACCGGCAAGAGATATTGAGAGGTCCTCCGAGAGTGTCGAGCTCGGGTTACTCAAATCCGACATAGAAATCCTTTGGAACGACGTCTGTTTCGCCACAACTTTCTTCGGCTTCGTCGGCGCGGAATCCGCCTTGTAGCAACTTGTCACCATAGATCTCCATTTGCTCTTCTTCACAGCCATGTAAGGCCTTCTTCTTCCTTTTTTTTTTTTTTTTTTTTTGGTGCTCTCTCAAACCAAAATAATTAGGTTGGAATATGATATGGGAATGAGTAAATTGGCAATGGTTTTTGAAGGGTTCAAAACAAGAGAAAAATATACAACTCCAACCAACCTCTTAAGCCAAGACAAGAAGAAAAGTGGGAAGCAATTTCAAATGATCTTTTTTCTATACTTGTTTGAATGATTCTTTGCGTCTCGTATTTATAGCATGGCGTTTCTTCATGCTTTGTTTGTTCATTTTAATCATTTATAATATGAGAATAATTATATTATTTTATTTTTGGATTGATGAGTAACGCGTTATAAGTCCACATAGTTGGTTCCAATGGAAAATGACAGGCCTACCCTCCTTGACTTTTTTTTTTTTTTTTTTTGGCATTCAGGTGGGAAAACAATGAAGGAAAAAAAAAACAATTGAAATAATTACACAAAATGTCCATTTTTAGTGTCTCGTTTTGAAATATATCCATTTTTTAACAATATTATGTATATGTCTATTTTTTAAGAAATAAATATTTGTAACACCTATTTTACCATTTTACTATAATTGATATCAATTTATTTTTATACAGATTATTTTATTTTTTTTTTTTTATTTTTGATTTTTGATTTTAATGATGAGTATTTTTTGTTTATAAACGTAAATTACCTTTAATAAACTAAAATTAGTTATAAATATCAAAATAATTATAATAAATATAAAATATTTATTATAAAGATGATGTGGTTCATACTAAATAATAAACACAACACAAAATATTAACAATATAGATCTATGAATATTCATACTTTTCATATAAAAAACCAATAAATTCTTTATGAAAAAACCTATTTGTTTATGTAATCCACTATAAATCAAAGGGTTGTCATTTATGTCTTAATAAAAAAAATTGAAGAATAACATAATAAGTGAAATCAAATTCTTTATGAAAAAATTCTATTATTTATATAAATTAGTAGAAATGAAATTGAATATATCTTCATGATAAAACAGATTCATTATATGAAATATTTTTTTTCATATTTTTCTTTTTCTTTATTTAGCTTTATCTCATTAATGTGAAATCTGATCTTGAGAAATTTCTCTCTTTTTTAGTTCATTATGAATATTTACACCTTCACAATTAATCAAAAAAAATTTCAAAATTTTATTTTCTATCAATTCTTTTTGCATTTTTATTAAATCAACTTTAGCCTTATTTTGTAAACATCTTAGATCCTTTTTTTTTTTTCTTGGTTTCCTTTTTTATAATTTTTTGATTTGTTAATTCTTCATCTTTATGAAGGGTAAAATTATCTTTATAATTATTTTTTTTAGACATTTATGTAAATGAAAAGAAAAATATACATATTTTAAAATAATACCTCCAATTTGCATTAAGGTGGGAAAACAATGCAAAAAAAAGTTTCCAATAAAAAAAAATTACTTTGGAACTTCTTGTCCGAAAGCAACAATGAAGAGCTTCTATTTTTCTTTCTTTCTTTGGGGTGGGTTTTTTTCCAACTCCAACTTCGGACATTGAACTCTTCCAGGTAGTTATTATGATTTTTTTTTTTTAATTCTCGAAAGAAAACGAAATTAAAATATAAATATCCAGCTATTAATGCCGTGAATGAAAAATACCCCCAAAAGAAAATAAGAAGCGCAGCTATTTCACAGCAGGCACGAATGAAAGTCTTTTTTTTTTGTCTGGGGTCTCACTGGTAATTTCATCAAAAACTACTTTTAAAAAAACTGTAGGGTTAATTCACGTAAAATGTAAGATATCATTATTTTATTTATAGATATTTTAAGGATTGTCTTATTCTGCATTATGATAACTGACTGTTACGTAAATTGATATTTGAAAAATGAGATGTTATAATATCCCTAACACTATACATTTGAAACTGTTTGCTTGAAACATTGCTAGAATCACAAGGTTGGTATGTTTGTAATATTATTTGTTCAAACTTGTAGATCATATTATCTAAGTTCCAAATGTTTAATGAATAACCCAATTAGGTACATTATCCTAAAAATGCAATGTGATCATAACCGTTCGGTCTATGGACTTATATTTCTTTTAGTTAGGCAGATCAAAGGGTCCGGATTCTTACAAGCCGTTGACCTTTTAATCATAATAAAAAAATGGGTGGGCCTAAAGAGTGGTGGTTAGGGTGTCAAAGTGAGATGTAACCTATGATTATGTTCTAGTCTTGTTCATGTCAAAAAAACCAAATAATAATAATAATAATAATCAAATGCAAAATTATGGTTAAGTTTTTATTCGCCAATGAACTAGGGCGATACACAAAGGAAAAGAAGGTTCCTTAACTATTACCCCAAAAAAAAAAAAAAAGTCCAATAAAAGATGTCACGGCGGGAGGGCAATTTTTGTCAATGGGGGAGTAGGTGCGTGGGCCCAGTGTTTTTGTCTTCAATAAAGAAGGTCAATGGGCATTATGGTCATTTGATAAAAATTATGTAAATGACCTTGTCAACCTTGAGGTCTTTCGGAAGTGGATTGATAGCGTCCTTTGGGGAAAAACTAAATGGTAATAGTAATAAATTGAGAAAGTAGCATAAAAAATCAAAGGAGAGATTTTTATTTTTTATTTTTTAGATTTTAGAATGGAGATTCAAATTTTATATTTGATGGTAAAATCATGTATAATATTATCTTTAGATTATATTGGTAAGATTTTGATTCCTCGTAAATTAAGAAAACAAAAATAAGAACAAGTAATACATTTTCTTATTCTAAATATATTCTCCGATTACGTAGAAAAGTTGGAAAATTGATATCAAACGTCTAATCAATTAAAAAAAAACGTAGAATCAATTAACTAGAATAGAATCATTTCAACAAAAAAAAAAAGAAACAATTTTCATGAGAATGGAGATGCAAAAAATGATTTACATTTTTTTCCTTTTATTTTTGGCCAACTGCAATTATTGATATGGAAAGTTGAAAACAACTAAAAGAGAGAATATGCCATTTTTCCTGCCATAACAAATTGGAATACCAAAAACAGTCTAATTAAGCTCTTCAAATGTCAAGCAAAATTTAAAAAAAAAATATTTAAGTTCTTCATATATGTGTGGGTCTATAAACATATATATATATATATATATATGCTTGAATTATTACATGTCATCATTTGATTTAACATTAGAAAAAGAATCCAAGCTTCCTTTTAGAACTACTGAATAGTACATGGATTGCAACACCAGGAAAAATAAACTATTTCTGATTATTGAATAAATAAATAAATAAATAAAAACTACTTATTATTATAATAGAGACGGCATGATTAACTTTAATGGTGACTCCCACTGAATAGAACCAGAAGGAAGATGCTCAAATATTTTAATAATAAATTTATTCATCTAATTGCAAAATAAAATTAAAAAAAAAATGAAACTCTTATGCATGTAGCTTAGTTAGGGAAAATGACCAATTTTTTAGGTTACGTGTTTGGTAATGGTCATGCCACCCTCTCACAGACCAGCAGGCTGCAAGTTTCCGACCATAATTTTTGTTAGTATTCAAAGATTTAGGACGTATCATTCAACTTGATAACAGCTATTAGATGTTGAAAATAAACTATCTCCGTCGTTTGAAAATAAAAATAAAAGCTAATTAATGACTAAAAAAATTTCAATAATTCATATCGTTTTAAGAATTATTTTCATTTATGTCTTTTAGATTTTAGAGTCATTTCTTCTATTTTATCTATTAAATTTTGAATCTATCTCACTTAATCCTTTTTACGGAAATTTTAGATAAAAGATAAACGAAAAAAATAGGAAATTTAACCTTACTATAAACTCATTTGGTTATTATTTCTGTTAAAAACAAATGAAAAAGGACCATATAAATGCATTTAAATCACTTTTTTCAATCTGTACTTAATTGACGGCTAATTCAAAATTTAAAAGATAAAATGAGAGGTTTTAAAGTTCAGAGATAGACCGAGAATAACTCTAAAATTTTAGAGATATAAATGAAAATAATCTTTTTTTTTTTTTTTTAATCATCCAACTATTGAAATGGACCGCATAGTACATTTAGAAAAAATAACTATAATTTATCCTCATTTCCAAAGAAATAATAAGCTATGACTTAGGCTTATGCACTTTTGGCTAATATCAAGATAACCTTATCTAGTAAAACAAGAAACTTCGTTCACAAGCTAAATAATTAATTTTGAAGCATTGTTTATGATCGTTACGCTTTGACATTTTGCAACTCAAACAACCAACTTGGTAAAAGCATTGAAATAGAGACCCACAATTGAAATTTCTTCCCTCTTACTTATTAATTATTTACCATTATCATTTTTCCTTTTCTTTTGTAATCAAACTTATTATATATTGTTACTATTTCCTTTACAAGGTCAAGAATTAGGATGAACAAATCAAACAAACCACAACCAACTTACACCTTATTAGTCTATGGAATCTCGCCAAACAACCAAATAATCAAGAAGAAAAAAAAAATTTCTCTCTAAAACATATGTTTATGTTTCATTGACCAAAAAAAATAATTTGCTTCCAAACTTCATACCAAAAAGTTACGTGATAAGAAAAGGTCTAATTAAGTTAATGGGGAATTAACTTTTAATTGCAAGTACCGTTTTTCCTCAATAATAAAATATATATTAATTTATAATGGTTTTTGCTGCCGTGTAATCCAAGATGCACGTATTATAATTTATAATGATGCACACATATAATAAGCATGATGTATATTTTTTATTATAGCCTTGTGCTCAATGTGTGACAGCACCAATTGTAGCAATTTGCAGCGTGGAAGTGTGAAATGTCCACCTTTTGTTTTCACTCGTATGCGTAAAGGGCAAAACTGAAGGCAGATTAGACACATGAAAACCGTTTAATAAACTTTCTTTAAACTTTGTATTGCATACATATATATATATATATATATATATATACGTGTAATAAACTTTATTAGACATTAGGAACCGAGCAGGTGAGGAGCTATATAAGGCCTAGTGAGAACAACGTGTCCCGCTTACTTTCCTTAAAGGCCAAATAAATAAATAAATAAATAAACCTTAAAAATTTTAAGATTTTCTTATTTTGTCTTGCTAAAATTTAATTTCTTTCGTACATGTTCCCTTTATACTTTACCCGTTTTTTAAATCGTTCTTATTAGAATAGTTCTTGGAAAATAACATATTACAACATTTTATATATTTCTCATATTACTTATTTCCAAAAAGAAAAAAAAAAGTATTATCATCTTTACACCTGAATTCTATGGTCATTTATATTTTGTCACCTGAACTTTAAAAATTCTCACATTATCCCTTAAATTTTGAATTTATTTCGCTTAACCTCTTTTATAAGAATTTTGGTTAAAAACATATCCAAAAATAAGGGTATTAGTCTCACCATTCTTTTAGGATTTATGTTTAAAAAAAAAAAAACTACGTTATTATACTTAATTCACTTTTTTCGGCTTGTGTTTTAGCTGAAATTCTTATAAAATGGACTAAAGTGGGGGATAATTCAAAGTTTAAGAAACAAGTGTGTATTTTTAAAACACAAAAGATAAAATAAAAAATAATCATAAAATTCAAAGTATATAAATATACAAAATCCAAAAAAATTAAAATGCATCAGGATTAAAATAGAATATTGACTCCGGCACAGAAACCGAATCTGTTTGCCTATTCGACCCCTTTTCATTACAATCCTGTCCCGTCGGGTTGCGTAGAGATTTTCAGAAAAAACTATCGTCCAATAAGTTATGCCGTACATATATTATATTTTGTTGGTCATTGTAAACGAGCTTGATTGTTTGGGTCAAATGTCAACTCGTTTGGCCACGAGGAAAGTAATAAAAATAAGCTTCATTTGGTCATAAAATAAAGCACTCTCTTGAGTGGTTTCTCTCTAACCGTGTCAGCAGCCACCTCCTGTGCTAACACGACTGAGCCAGTCTACTTCATTCCATTAACTTCAAGGAAATTTCAACAATTATTATTAAACAAAAAATAATAACAATCATAATTTGAAATATTTAACATATTAAGATTTAGATAACAAAATTTAAATTTAAATTAATTATATATTTATCAAGATATTTAAATTATTAAAATTAAAAACTATAAAAACTTAAAATATATTTAAAATATATATTAATATGAAACATGTTTATTTGTCTTAAAATTCTATATAATTTATATAAAAAAATCATCTTATTTAGACTCGTTTATATAAAACTATAACCTTTAAAATTTTGAATTACAAAAATTATTTAAATAATAAAATTGAAAAAATAATAAAAATTAAATTATAATTTTAAAATTTAAATTATGTGTCGAAGCATCTCCGTGGCGTCTTAAAACTAGGAAAAGATGAGTCTAGATTTGTGCTAGCTGTTTTCCAATTTTTTTTTTCCCTACTTTTAGCAAATGAAAGAGAGAGAGAGAGAGAGAGAGAGAAGAGGGGAAAATCAAAGAATAAAGAGGCAAGCTAGAGAGATCTGGACGGCAAAGAATTTTCAACACACATTTTAACAGAATGACTATGAATTACTTGCAAGCAGGCGCGGATATCTGCAAGGCCCCGCTCCAAGGTTTATTTATTTATTCTTCTTCTTCTCCTCTCTCTCTCTCTCTCTCTCTCTTTCTCTCTCTTCAAATGTGCCTACAAAGACTCAATTTATTCTTATAATCTAATATCATACTCAACATTTGATTCTTTTTTTTTTTTCCTCCTAATTTCTTTATCTACTTTTCTTCTAATTTTTTTATTTTTATTTGTTTTTAAAAAATTACTGATTTTAAAATTATCAACAACTTTAATATTTTGCGTATAAGTTTTATTTATAGTAAAAAGAATTACCTTTAAAAAAATGACGGTGTAGAATAAATTAGAGTACAATTTAATTTTTAATTAAAAAATTGTAAATAACATACAACAAATCATGAACTAGAAACTTCTATTTGAGATAAATTCAAGAATAAATTTTATAATATTTTCAAAATATAAAAACAATATGTCATAGTTATTATATGGTAATAAACATGGAAAAAAATCTTTAGAATAAAAAATATTAAGCTTTTAACCATATAAATTATCAATTTAAAAAAAAATTCCTTATGTATGTTCCATTAAGAAAAATTTTAGATCTATCACTACATATAACCCATCATGATTATGTTTTATTAATTTAATATCATTTTAATATAAATTTCTGTGTTGTTACAGGTCATCTAACTCTATTATAAGATTTATAATTTAATCTTCACTTTAAATAAAAAAAAAAAAGTAAATTTCCTGCTCTTATTCTGAGTTGTGTGAATACAACTGTAATTGAAATCATAGACGAAATATTATGTGAGTTGGTGATGTCATCAAATTACTGGAGGATGGAGAATCAAGTCACATAATAAATTATTATTGCTATATGGATGTTCTTTTAGATTAAAAAATAATAATAATAAGAACAATGTAGTACTTATTAATCAATATAATTGGTCCTCACTCGAATTAGCTTAACAGGTGAGAGACGAGGATTTTGAGTAAGAAATATGAGAGTGTTTTAATTTCTTTTAATCAGTGTGAGTAATAGGTCCCATTTAAAAAATAAAAATAAAAAACATAATTAGTCCTTGATCTTTTTAAGTTTTTGGTAAATTGATTATTGATCTTTTAATTTTGGCAAAATCACCCGTGATCGCTTGATTTATGGGTAGATTTGGTCTAATTGAGAATCGGCAAATTTGGATGGAAAGAAGCATGTGCCATATGGGTAACGTTGGTTTAGATGGGGTTGATTGATTTTATTTTTTATTTTATTATGTTTTATTTTTACTATGAAAGAAGCTGATGGGGTTGATTGATTTTTTTTGGTAAATAAGGAGATGGGGTTGATCAATTGAAGAATGTGCCATATTGCTTGTCACAGTAGCAAACGAGCAGTCATGGATCTTCCGTTGTATTCAAGTTTATAGATAGCAAAAATACATATCACTATAAATAATGGGAGGATATGTTGTACATATATTTTTATATACCATATCAGTAAGACTCTATTTAAGATATTCAAAGTTAATCGAATAAATAAGATATAAAGGTGCACAATAACTAAAATAAACCTAATTTATAAGATTGCGCCAAAAAATTGAAAACAAAATTAAAAAATTGAACTCTTATCTTCTTCGTCTTCTTCGTCGAGATTTCACTAAAGGTTCGTGTAGGTTCGCGAGTGAGGAGGTTGTCACCGGAGGTTGTGTTGGGGGGTCGCTGCAAGCTGGAGGGATGGGTTTCGCAAGAGGTTTATGTAGATCTTGTGTGTGTGTGTGGTGCGTGTGTGTGTGTATGTGGTGGGGGGGGGGAGGGGGGGGGGCGCGGGCTCATAACTGGGGTCTAAGTCACGTCGATCTAGTGTGGGCGGTCCTATCATCGAGTGCATAGATATGACATGGGGGTGTCCCGTTGCCAAAGTCTGGGCACAACAGGAAGGGGGTGGTGGGGGCCTTAGCCGCGCGGATCTAGCGCTAGTGGGTGGGTGGTTTTTGCTGGAGGTCGGGAGCGGGGAATGGTTTCGTAGGTCAGAGGCTGCGAGGGAAGAGGAGGGGGGAGCGATGGTAGAACGTTGTGTTTTTATTTTTATTTTTTATTTTTTGAATGTTTTTAAAATTTTATTAGGCTATAATACTATGAGTTAATGTGCATTACAATTATTATACACAAACAATATCTTAAATATTGAAATTCATCTAACGGTCTATAAAATGAGCTTTACCCGTAAGGTTTCTAAATAAGACTACCACAGCCAATAATAGTTATGCAATGTTTTAAACATAAAATATGAAAGTTATTACAAAATAAAAATGTAATCTTACTATTTCTAAATATATTTAAAAGGGCTGCAAAAAGTTAAAATGGGCCTATTTTAGCTAAGGTGACTGGGTTTATGTGACATGGGCCTCATAACCAAAATAGTTCGTTCATATGTTAATATTCACGCTGACCATCTATATAAATACTCCGTTTCAAAATCCAGTAGTAAGACATATAGCATGATCTAAACGGTGGAATTGAAATATAGTTAAATATTTAAAATATTTCACAACTAGCAAAATATTATATCATTATAATTTTATTATGCAATTATGTATCATAAAGCTTGAAAATTATAAAATAATTAGTAATTATGTTTTTCTTTAAAAAGATATATCTTAAAGGAATTTGTTATATGGAATTCTACATGTACAAACATGTTGTAATTTCCCTCTGACAAACGAATTATCGCCTACCCATCTTATCCGTTTGAGGACCTACTCTTTTTTTATTTTTTTTTTTCAAGTTTTCGGACTTCATGTGATGCCCAAAAAAAAATTCTCACATATTTGTTAGCCAATGCATTGCATCCTTTCATGATATCATGCATATGAATCATATGTTTGAATGATTATTAAAATGCATTTGTCATGTTCATGATGTACATTATGTCTTAAAAGTGCATAAGTGTTGAGTCATATACAATGCATTAATGAATGATAGGGTTCCTAAAAAGTGGATCCGGTAAGTGAACCAATGAAAAAGGAGTTTATGATAGTGGCATTTATGAAATTTAATGGATTAAATAAGTAATGGAGCTCAAATATGGTGAAGGATCCAAATATAGAGTTTTAGGTGTATGGGATCTTCGGTGCGAGTGTATACACCACATTCGGTAAACAAGTTAGTTGGTTATGGCCTAGTTTGTATTTGGGGATTGGTGTGAGCATTCAACACCCCATTAAGGAGGTGAATATGCTGAAAAGTCAAACACTAGTCTAACTTAGGTGAAATTACTTCATGGTTAAGTAATTAAGTGCTTACTTGGCACTTTAAAGTCTAAAAAAAAAAGTAACTAGGTGGCTCATTTTCTGCTCAAGCCCTCCAAGTTCGACTTCCTCTGCCTTTAAACACTATATTCAGTTAGGATTTTGAGAAACTAAGAACAATCTTGAGTGGTTTGATCAATTTTTGGTGGAGAATTTCAAGGAAAAGCCTAGGTTATACCAAGGTAAGGCAGTTTTGGTTTCGTAGGTCAGAGGCTGCGAGGGAAGAGGAGGGGGGAGTGGGGGAGCGATGGTAGAACGCTGTGTTTTTATTTTTATTTTTTATTTTTGAATGTTTTTAAAAATTTTATTAGGCTATAATATTATGAGTTAATGTGCATTATAATTATTATACACAAATAATATCTCAAATATTGAAATTCATCTAATGGTCTATAAAATGAGCTTTACCCGTAAGGTTTCTAAATAAGACTACCACAGCCAATAATAGTTATGTAATGTTTTAAACATAAAATATGAAAGTTATTACAAGAATAAAAATGTAATCTTACTATTTCTAAATATATTTAAAAGGGCTATTATAAGTTAAAGTGGCCTATATTAGCTAAGGTGACTGGGTTTGTGTGGCATGGGCCTCATAACCAAAATAGTTCGTTCATATGTTAATATTCACGTTGACCATCTATATAAATACTCCGTTTCAAAATCCAGTAGTAAGACATATAGCATGATCTAAACGGTGGAATTGAAATATAGTTAAATATTTAAAATATTTCACAACTAGCAAAATATTATATCATTATAATTTTATTATGCAATTATGTATCATAAAGCTTGAAAATTATAAAATAATTAGTAATTATGTTTTTCTTTAAAAAGATATATCTTAAAGGAATTTGTTATATGGAATTCTACATGTACAAACATGTTGTAATTTCCCTCTGACAAACGAATTATCGCCTACCCATCTTATCCGTTTGAGGACCTATTCTTTTTTTTTTTTTTTTTTTTTTTTCAAGTTTTAGGACTTCATGTGATGCCCAAAAAAAAAATTCTCACATACTTGTTAGTCAATGCATTGCATCCTTTCATGATATCATGCATATGAATCATATGTTTGAATGATTATTAAAATGCATTTGTCATGTTCATGATGTACATTATGTCTTAAAAGTGCATACGTGTTGAGTCATATATAATGCATTAATGAATGATAGGGTTCCTAAAAAGTGGATCCGGTAAGTGAACCAATGAAAAAGGAGTTTATGATAGTGGCATCTATGAAATTTAATGGATTAAATAAGTAATGGAGCTCAAATATGGTGAAGGATCAAAATATAGAGTTTTAGATGTATGGGATCTTCGGTGCGAGTGTATACACCACATTCAGTAAACAAGTTAGTTGGTTATGGCCTAGTTTGTATTTGGGGATTGGTGTGAGCATTCAACACCCCATTAAGGAGGTGAATATGTTGAAAAGTCAAACACTAGTCTAACTTAGGTGAAATTACTTCATGGTTAAGTAATTAAGGTGCTTGCACTGTACTAGTGGCCACTTTAAAGGTCCTAAAAAAAAAGAAAACTAGTAACTAGGTGGGCTCATTTTCTGCTTTCAAGGCTTTCTTAAGTTTTGTTTCTCTTTTATTCTGTTAAAACTATAATTCATGTTTAGAATGTAGTTTCATAGAGCAATTTAACTATATTTAGACTATTGAATTGTTCGCACTTTTTAATCTGTTTGATTTTTTTTTTTTTTTTTTTTTTTTTTTTTTTTTTTTTTTTTTTTTTTTTTTTTTTTTTTTTTTTTTTTTTTTTTTTTTTTTTTTTTTTTTTTTTTTTTGATTTGAGATTGTTCCCTCTATCTGTTGAATAAATATCCCTAAAACCGTTTTGATTATTTCCTTGTGGATTGGGAGATATGGCCCTGATAATAAGGCTGGTACCATGTAGTGAAAAATGAAAATTTTGATTTTGTAATATTCTTATAATTTATGGATATTTTGAAGAAATTATATTGTTTTCAGGTATTGTATGAGATATTTAAGCTTTGGGGAGGCTTAAATACAAGGGGAAGCTATGGCAAATTTTTTTAAGGACTAGGCTTTAAGTTTAAAGTCCATCGTAGGGAAATGAGCTCCTTCGTACTATTATTGTTAATAATTGTTGAAGAATAATAAAGTGGTTAAATTGCTCATATTTCAGAGGAGTTGAACACCGATCCCTGAGAGGATTTTATGCAATACCTAATCACGAGGTAAGTAGAATTGTACATGTATCACCATAAAAGTCATGCATATGTATTATATATTTGAAAGCGAGATTTTGGCATACGGTTTACATATCATGATGACATAAGTATTCATGCACTGCATGGTGAAAGATGTGTATCAAATGCATTTTATGTAATAAATTAGTTTGAAAGTAGCTTAAATGATCTATTGGTGACTTGTGAATGTTTATTGTTAAGAATTGATAAAATGTGTCTCGATGGAGACTTTCGATCCTTCATATCTCGATGGAGACTTGCGGTGTGAGAAGCTTCCTTGATGATCATGATGAAGAAAGTATTTTAAATGTGATATGCCTCACACGACGGTACCTTGTTACATTATATTTGTGGTCACGGGGCCGATAGACCTCCTGTCACGATGGAAACTTATAATGTGAAGCTTCCTTGATGATCACAATGAAGAAAGAATATTTAAAATAACTTTACCCTACATGATGATATTCATTATTATGATGTTTGTTTTGTGCCACAAGGTCCGATGGCTAAGGTATCTGGGATACCACCCCATTTAAGAAACCTTAATGCACGCAAAAGATAAGAAAGAGTAAAGTGAAATGAAATAAGTTAATTGAAGAAGTAAAGTCATGAGCTCATGCATATCTATATTGTTTATATCATGCATTGATTCTATTTACTGGGCTTTAGCTTATTCGTTATGGTGATGCTGGTGAAGGTACTTCTCAGCAATAGTTGAGGACTCGATGGTTGGCTGGTGTACTCCCGATGCTCATAGAATTGTATATATGAACAAGTTGACCTGTTATTTTGAGTTTTGAATACTCTTATAGCCATATATATATATATATATATATATATATATACTCGGCTGCACCTATTTTGAGTTGTGTGTTATATTGTATATATACTTGGCCAATCATATGAGTTGAGTGTGATATAGTGTTTTATTATCTATGAGGTAGTACCAAAAGTTCAAATTTACCCTCATTTTCATACTTTATCTATTTAACTACTTGAGAATAAATGAATTGAAGTTAAGGGAATAACACTACCTAATATGTCTTTTTGGGAGTTGTATAGTTGTATCGGATGGGTGTTACACTTTACATTTTATATAAATACTATTCACTATTTGAATGCACATCTTTTAGAATACTCCATCAAACGGCTCCACATAATCTATGAATGTTTAAGCTTGCCTGTCGTGTTGCTCCCATCTCTAAATTTCTTATAATTCCTATGTTTTTTTCCCTAATTAATAAGGAAAAAAAATCATACTCTTAATTCATCTCTCTTTTACCCTAATAAACCAATTTCGGATAATTCTTTTCTAGCCAGCCGCTGAAAAAGAAGAAAAAGAAAAACAAAGACAGAGACAGGTGATGTTACTAAAATTTTAAAAATCTATAATTTTGTATAAATAAATTCAAATGAGATAATTTATTTAAAATTATATAAAATTTCAAGACGAACGAAACAATTTCATATTTATATTTTTTTTAAACATATTTTAAATTTTTATATTTTTTTAACTCTAATAATTTAAACACCTTAATAAATATACAATTAATCTAAATCTAAATTCTATGATTAAAACATCAGCATCAAATACATACGTAATATAATACTCGATAATGATAGGAGACAAATTTGGGAGAATAAACACAAATATCTTCTTGGAAAACAGACAATAAAACAAATAAGTTTCTGTCATGTCATTTAATTTGATGTTTCTTTTTTTATAATTATTTTTTTCGTCAATAAATATCTAAGTTTTTATTAACTGTGTGTATGTATATATGTGTGTATATTAATTTATATAAAGTTAAGAACACCAATTTTATATAAGTTTTTAAGGATTAATCTGTCACATGTGAGTTATATTTTTTAAAAAATTTACAACATTATCACATTAATTGATTGAATCCAACAATGAAAAGATAATAACTTATTTTCATATGAATTGATATCCAAAAATTAATACTGAAGTTGATGTTCCTAATACCATTTAGTTAGAACTTCATTATATAATTTATTCCTTTATAAGAGTTTATAATATCGTCACATTAATTTATTGAATCTTACAATGAAAAGATAATAATTTACAGTCGTATGAGTGATATTTAAAAATTAATATTATAGTTGGTTTCCTAACAATGTTCAGTTGGAACTTCACTGCATAATTTATTCCTTTTCATTTTTGCTTAATTTACAGTTTTTTATTCGGATGGAGTCCTGTACAAGTTCATTTGACTATTATCATAATTTTATAGTCCTAAATATCTTTGCAAATCAAATGGGAAGAATACCATTTTCAAAGTTTCATTGCAAAAATGTAGTTGACCCGCATTTATTCCGTAGGACTTGTTTTTCGAATTAAATATTCCCTAAGCATTATGTGACTTGATTAGTAGTGAAATATTGAGATATTTAATGAACAGTGGATCTCAATGCTGATAGTGTATCTTTTGCCTAATTCAATAGACTAGAAATTTTTTCTCATAATAATCTTAAAAAAATTCTCAACTGTCCATTTCAAAAAAAAAAAAAAAATTTCAACAACTCTTTCTGTATTGTTCAATCCTTGAATCTTATTAATTTTGATACAAATACAATCATACTTTTCTTTTTTGAGAAAATACAATCATGCATTTAAAATACAAAAAATAATTAGTGGTGCATTTTTAAGGTGTAAAGTTGAAATTCTTTTAGTGAGTTATATTTGAATTAAGGGTGTATATCTATATATTAATACATATTATCTATCAAGACCTTTTTTGTGTTGCTAAACTAACAGGACCACTTAAAAATCATAATAAATAATAAAGTCCTATTTTTTTTTCTTTTTCTTTTTTTGGTGCTAAAAGGTGACTTTCATTCATTAAAAAAAAAAAGTTTCCTGTAATTTTCTTCCTTCAAGACTATCCTTTTTTGTAATTTTATTTTTATTATTACTAAATTTGAGTGATATAAATATGATGAGGGTATTAAAAAAATATCAATCTAATTAGGATATCTTAATATTAAAAAAAAGAGGGCGTTTCAAAAAAGGGGTGACTTTTATTAATAACAGAGTCCTCTTTCTTTTGGTCAAAAACAGTTGTAACCACAGAAAATGATAGTTTGTTTTTCTCTATTATTGTTTAGGGAAAAATGCAAGTTTTTTTTTTCTAAAAAACATGAGGCCAAGTTTTTTGTTTGTTTTTTAAATAAAAAAAATTAAAACGCCAATTTTAACTTGTTCAATTCTGGCAAAGAAAAAAAAAAGGCTCTGATTTTGTTCAAGAAGAAAAGTTAAAATGATGGAAACAACATTTTAAATAGGGAGAGGCTGTGGTAGAGCCTCTCCAGAGATCCTATCGGTAGAGCTTTTTTTTTAACTGTTTGATTTTAATCGAACGGTTGATATATTATATGTATACCATTGTTATCATAGAGTTACCTCATATAAACTTTCCCACCCTAAGTCTTCTCCGCCACCGGCGACCTGTCTACTGCCGACGACCGATGCCGGTGACCCACCCCCGAATCCGGCGACCCACCTCCGACACTTATTCCGGCCGCTGACGCCCCTTTCTCTCTCTTCTCTTCTCTCTTCCCCTCTC
Source organism: Ficus hispida (assembly GCA_025413025.1). Classification (NCBI taxonomy): domain Eukaryota; kingdom Viridiplantae; phylum Streptophyta; class Magnoliopsida; order Rosales; family Moraceae; genus Ficus; species Ficus hispida. The sequence continues at coordinate 5,385,615 of CM046369.1, read as the reverse complement.
TCTCTCTTCCCCACCCCGCCCCCCCCCCCCAACGGCCCTGACCACACCAGCCCCGACGACCCACCTCCGGCCGCCGGCGACCCCCTTTTCTCTCTCTCTTTCCCTTTCTCTCTTTTCTCTCTCTTATATATATATATAATATATAAATATTATATATATATATATATATAAGTCCAGGAAGGCAACCTTGCGGAAAAAATCTCCTCCAAAAAGTTTTAATAGTCATCCCGTACGTCACATATAAAAATAATAATAAAAAAAATAAAGGCCAAAACACATGTGACACGTGGGCCAATGAGTTTACTTTCTGCCCGGTGTGTCCAATCAACCAAATTACCCTCTCCCCCGCTGCTGACGTGGCATTTTCCAAAACTTTGATCCCATTTCCGCTCGTAACCATAAGTACCAATCATAGTAGCCTACCGATCTCCTCCTCAGTTCCCCTTCTCTCTCTCTCTCCTCTCACTCTTTCTCTCTCCTCTCTCAGTCCAGTCGTCCCCCAGAGTTCTTGGAGAGACACACACATGGCCAGCCTCACCTCCCTCTCTTCTCTCCTTCTCCTCCTCCTCGTCCTCGTCGCCGCTGCCGACGGATCGAGCTTCGAGGAGTCGAATCCCATCCGATTAGTCTCCGACGGCCTCCGCGACTTCCACTCCCAACTCCTCCAAGTCGTCGGCAACACCCGCCACGCCCTCTCCTTCGCTCGCTTCGCCTCCAAGTATCTCTCTCCTTTTCACCCTTTCTGTTTTCAGATCTTTTTATTTTTAATAATTTTCTAAATTGATCTCTTTTTTTTTTTTTTGGTAAGGTATGGAAAGAGGTACGAGACTCAGGAGGAGATCAAGCTGCGATTCGAGATATTCTCAGAGAATCTGAAAATCATCAAGTCCTCCAACCGCAAGGGATTGCCTTACACTCTTGCTGTCAATCGTAAGCTCTTTTTCCTTTTTTCTTTTTTTTTCCCCCCCCTCATTTTTAGCTGCTATCTGTAGATTTTGTGAGATTTTAGCCGTCGAATAAAGGCTCTGTCATCTGATCATATGGTCTGAAGTCTCTACCACCGGTAGATGGAGTTAGACGAGGAAATCACGAATTTTTAGTTCTTTTTGAAGAAATTAAACTGTCGCTAAGAGTATGTTTGGGAGCGATTTCGAAATGATTTTGTTTTCGGTATAAAAATGGAAACGGGAGTTTTTCGGGTTTGGTTCTTGTGTTGCTTTTGTTGATGGTGATCGACTATGTAATCGCAGAATTTGCGGACTGGACATGGGAAGAATTCAAACAACACAAGTTGGGAGCTGCCCAAAACTGCTCTGCCACCAAAAAGGGCAGCCACAAGCTCACAGATGTTGTTCTTCCTGAGACGGTAAGTCGGTAACTACACCGATCTTGTTCTGTTTTTAGCACACTAGTTTGGAGAGTAATCGTTTCAGTATTAGTTTCATCGCGCAATTAACATAACACATCCAAAACCATCATTTTTGGCATCTTGACGAGTGAATTCAATTTGGTCAAAGTTGCAATTTATTTGTACTAAGATTATAAATTCAAGAACTTGTATATTTCTTTTATATTTTACAGAAAGACTGGAGGGAAACAGGCATAGTCAGCCCTGTCAAAAATCAAGGGAGCTGTGGATCATGTTGGACATTCAGGTCAGCCTGAAGTTCGGAAAAGTAGATGTGATAAACGAAAACCAAGTATGTGTCGATGTTCGTGCTTTTAACTTTACGTGTCTGTTCTGCAGTACCACTGGAGCTCTGGAGGCGGCTTACAAACAGGCGTTCGGCAAGGACATCTCCCTCTCCGAGCAGCAGCTCGTGGATTGCGCCGGAGCTTTCAACAACTTTGGATGCAACGGAGGATTGCCATCGCAGGCCTTCGAATATATCAAGTACAACGGTGGCCTTGAGACCGAGGAGGCTTATCCTTACACTGGCAAAAATGGTCTTTGCAAATTCTCAGCAGAGAATATTGCCGTCCAAGTTGTTAATTCTGTCAATATCACTCTAGTAAGGGATTTTCAACAATTTATTCACTTTTTTCTCTAATGAAGATGTCTTCTGTAGATTTCTCATACCTTTGGACGTATTTTCAGGGTGCTGAAGATGAACTGAAGCATGCAGTAGGAATCGTTCGGCCGGTGAGCGTCGCATTTCAAGTAGTGAGGGGTTTCCATTTCTACGAGGACGGAGTATTCACAAGCGACACATGTGGAAGCACTTCCCAAGTAAGTTTTTTTTTTTTTTGGCTCTCTCTCTCTTGCTGGTATTAGATTTTAATAGACTGGGATTTGTTAAATATTTATAGAACTTCATGTTTGGTATTCAAGAATCATCTCTCTGTTGATAGTCCAACATCAATATCTTGGTAATTTGAGGGTACGTTTACTTAGAATAAAAAGAAAGAAAGATAATAGTGATTCCCATTTACTTGTAAAATTAGTAATGAGATTTTACTGAGCTTCACAAATATATAAAATAAAATAAGGGAATGTCTTTGCATCCGTTCCATATTTCGTTTATTTATTTATTTATTATTATTTTTTTGTAATCACCCAAAATAACACAATTCTCATTATTTTTTTGTAATCACCCAAAATAACACAATTCTCACGAGATAAATCGACCACAAGACTTTTGATATTGATTATTTGTCAAAGGAAATGAATACCAAATTTACTTAACATGGTAGTTAGATTGATATGATTACAATTCTCAACTTTAGTACATGATGCATTGAATTTGATTGTTTCTCTTTACGCTATTAAATAGAGAAGTAACTAATAGAAAGAGAATGAATGATTCACATTGTTATTAATTTGCTAATTCCTATCTTTTCCAATCTCGTTTGCCTATATCGTTACATTTCTTTACGGTTTGATAAACGCGCCCTCAATTTATTGCAGGATGTGAACCATGCCGTGCTAGCAGTTGGGTATGGAGTGGAAAACGGTGTGCCATACTGGCTCATCAAGAACTCGTGGGGAGCAGATTGGGGTATAGATGGCTACTTCAAGATGGAGCTGGGAAAGAATATGTGCGGTGAGTTTTTCTAGCCACTTTAAGAGAGAGTGGAGATATATATATATATATATATATATATATGTGTGTGTGTGTGTGTGCGCCAAATTTGATGAAAAAGAATGATTTTGACACCACCTTGAAGCTAAAATTCCAAAGATATTTTGTCTTTGATTCTTTTGCGTAGAGGTTGATTAAAACTAATACAAAATATACTTTTATGACTATGATGACAGGTGTTGCAACTTGTGCGTCCTATCCCATTGTCTCTTAGTGAGTTAGATGGTTTCTCAAGTAAATGGTGGGCCCGGGTGGGCGATTTGTTATATGGACTTTTTTAGCTCGTTTGAGCGTGGAAATATCGCATGCCTCTCTGCATTTGTAGTGGTCGCTGGTTTAATAATTTGATGTACACAATAAGATTCTATACGAAGTCATTATTATTACGGTCATTGTCAGTGTAATTTATAAGCAAGCAAAAGACCTTTGTTTTTATGTAAATTAATTTTATTATCTTTGCACCTAAAGAATAAGTAAAATAAATGCATTAATATTTTGTATTAGACAACCTCATAAAAAAGCCTATTTTGACGACCACCCTTTCTTCAACGCTCTAAGCAAAATCAATTAGTTAAAAATCACCATAGAATATTTCTTCATCATACGACATGATGGGGATGAGTGATGAAACCCAAACTCTTTGGAGAAACTGCTTTACTCATTTTCTCTTTGGCTTGGCACTACAACTTGATGTACATAAACTCGAACGGTATAATTGATAGCCTTTTACACTTCTGATACCAACCTATATATTATGCAATTTGTCATTTCTTCTGTGTTGAAAAAGTCATCACGGCATTTAAAATTAAAATATTACATCTATCAATACATAATATGACAGCTCATTAGGTGATAATTGATCCAAAAAAGTTGCTATAATTGATATCTATGATTTTTTATTTTTTTTTTGGCCGTTTGGAGGTGGTCCCAAAAGGATCCGGGGCCTCAAACACGTATTATCGATAGACATAAACTCCAACAGTATTATATAAAGCCTCTTACACTTCTGATACCAACCTATATATTATGTCTAACTGTCACTTTCATGTGTTTGAAAAAGTTATCACGTGAATTAAAATTAAAAATGTTTATTAAAATTAAAAAATTATCCATAAGTAAAAAATAAAAATAAAAAAACTTATAATATAATATTTGGTATCCAAAGAAATGAGAGTAACAGAGATTGACCTAACATTTCTCTTAGTATCAAACAGTTTACATAAAAATTGATATCTATAACGATTTTTCCAATTGGAGGTGGTCTTAACAAGAGCCTGGAGCTTAAAACACACACGAGGCCCACTTTTATGCCATGCGAGCCCCCATGACGTTTCTGCACTTAAAATAATGTTCCAGCAACTAAGGGTGAACATCAGGTGGGTTGAGTGGATTTTTTTAGATTTTTCAACCCACGGAAAAGTTTTAACCCACCCAATCAATCTAAGATTTAGAATCAACCCACCCAATTAAGTCGGGTTGAATTGAGTGGATTGATCAAGTTAAAGCATATAATAAACAGAAACTAAAAACACAATTTTAAAGAATAATCGGCTAAAATGGTCCCCAAACTCTTAAAGAAAGTGATGATTTGGTCTCTGTTTTTTTTTTTTTTAAATTTTTACCGAGATGATCCTAAACTCTCAAATGTTGACAACCCTAGTATAAGTTTCCAACGGAATGAGTCATTTAAATGTATGTGATCTAATTTGATAGGATATTTTAGTAATATAACAGTAATTAATTTAATAAAATACAAAAAAAATCATAAAAACCTAAAAATCATCTCTCTTTCCTCTCTCTCACCTCTAGCTCTCTCTTCATTTCCTCTCCTCAAATCTAAGATTGGCAACGGAAAAGCAAGGGGTGGGCTTGAGTTCAACGAATGGCGAGGGGGCCGAGATTGGCAACGGCGAGGCTGGGTTCAACGACGAAGAAGAAAGAGGTTCGACGACAGAGAGGGGTGGGGGCGGCTACTAGGTTCGGCAACGGTTGGGTTTTGAGTTCGTCTTCTCCTCTGGATTTTGAGTTCTATGGGAGTGGACTGGGTTTCAAATTCCTTTTTTTTTTTTGGGGGGGGGGGGGGGGGGGGACTGGGTTTGGCGAAGGAGGAGAGCCCGAGGGAGGGTGGATTCGGCAACATAGAAGGGGGCCTACGGCGACTGAGTTCACCCCCGGGGGGGTTGACGACGAGGAGGGGGGGACAGTTCTCAGTTCTACTCTCTCTCCCTCTCTTTTTTCTTTTTCGCTTTTTTTTTTTTAATGTATATTCGCTTAGCATATTGTTTTTAATAAGGATATTTTGGTTTTTAATAGTTAATTTAACTCATATGATAGATGATATGACCTTTTCTGTTGAAATTAACAGAATTTGATTAAAAGGACTAAGATTGTCAACATTTAGAGAGCTTAGAGCCATCTCGGTCAAAATTTAATAAATAAAAAAAAAGGAACCAAACCGTCACTTTCGAAAGAATTCAGGAACCATTTAGGTCAATTACTATTTTAAATAAGAAATGTGTGGAAAAAATAACAAATTCATAACATATTTTTTATACCAAGATAAAATTTAATTCAATTGTCTAAAATTACAATAAAACAAATACAAAAAATAGAAGATTAACAATGCAAGTTTAAATATATATATATATATATGTTATAAGTCGGAGAAAAAGTAATTAATATAAGTAAATTATATTTTAAAACCATAAAATAGCTTAATGGTGTGGGTTGGGTTTATGCCGGGTTGCTAAATTTCAACCCAACCTAACCCAATGAAAACTCGGGTTTGGTGGGTTGGGTTAAGCGTAAAATCTAGTTAAATCGGGTTGGGTTCAAGTGGGTCAATAGCGTTACTTTGTTCACCCCTACCAGCAACCAGGGACACAAAAAGGCAGCTATGAGCCTTTTTTATTCCCTCAAATATTTGGAGAAAACGAAAGTAAAATAAAATCAAACTTATCGAACTAGGACCCAAGTTTTGTGATTCTGCAGTTTTATATGATGCGCGGTAATGGCCAGCCTGCTGCAATTTAAATCGAAAAAATAGCAACATCAAAAAGAAAAGAAAAAAAAAAAACCAAGATCAGTTGCCTAATTCTCCCATCAGATTTATTGCATCGCCGCAAAGAGCAAGAACGATCAGAAACAAAGTGTGGACTAAAACTAGATTAACAAGAATCAATTTAATTCATTGCAACTAAGTCATAAGCTCTATTTCGGAAATCAAAATTGAACTCATTAAAATTAAAAAAAAAAAAATGTAATGGTAGTCAATTTCGAAATAACATTACCTGCTAACAACATCAGGAAGCAGGATGGACGGTTCAGGTGATCTACTAAACATTGTCAATCCGAAAATTGTGTTTCACCAAAGGCTGTGTATTTGGTGGATTATTCCATGTACCCGAGTGTATGGAAATCTCATCCGATTGTAGGAGAACGTCATACGTCCCTAAAGAACTCCAAGATGAAGTCTGCTACACTTTCTATGGTAACAAGAATCCAGTCACACCTACCGAACCGAAAGCATTGTCCGGAATTCAACCTGCAGTCAAGGAAAAAGAAAGTGAATCAAACAAAGAAGTTGTTATAAACAAGAAAAATAAAAATCAATAGAAGGAAGTTGTCTTGCAATTAGTGAAAGAAATATATAATTAGGTCATATAAACTGATTATTGAAACGGTACTTACTGGTTCTTGACGGCCACAAAATGGACACTTCGCACTTGGCGATGGATACAATTATGAAAGGAGTATTCGGACTGACAGGACCAACGGGTGCGGTTTTTGCACAGCCATTCAATCATATAGCCAACGGCATCTCAGCATTTGCTCTTAAATGATTACTTCTTAAACACCAAGTACCCAAGTTTAGATCCTCGACTGCAGTTTTTTTAACGCGAAAGGCCTCATCAGGCATCCCAGCCTTCAAGAGACGAGATATCAAACAATCGACAGTTATCTTATCAGGGGCACAACCAATTGCCATCATCTTGTTAAAGACACCAATTGCCTCTAACATTCTGCCTTTCATACAATTCCCAATGATAAGAATGGTAAATGTCACTTTGTCAGGTTTACATCTCTTATCCTCCATCTCCGCCACAATCATGTTTGCCTCATCAACATTGCCCGCCTTGCAAAATCCGTCAATTATGGGGTTGTATGTAAAAGGCTGCGGAACAATGTTTGTACTATTTAATTGCCTCAGCAAATCACGAGCCTCATGCAGTCTATTAACCTTGCACAGAGCATGGATAACAACAGAGAAAGTATACCCATTTGGAGCCACATTTCTTGTATTCATCTCACGCCAAAGCTTCAAACCTTCGTTAAGATTCCCAGCTCGACAATAGCCATCAATCAGAGAAGTAAAAGTGACAACATCCGGACGACAACCATTAAAGAGCATCTTATCATACAAAGCCATTGCTGAAGCCATGTCACCAGCCTTACCGAATCCATTAATAAGAGCATTAAAAGTGAATGAATTCGGTTTAATTCTTGAATTCACCATCTTATCAAAAAGGAAAGTCGCCTCCTCCATCCGACCTAACTTGCAATAACCAGATATAACTGATGTAAAAGTTATAACATCGGGTGACAATTCACTTTTAGACTGTACTTCCCTCAGGAAGTCGCAGCCTCTATCAACCTCATTATTCCTACACAACCCACTTATTATTGTGTTATAAGTAAAAATATCTGGAGAACAACCAAACTTCCTCATTTCATTGAAAAACTCAAAAGCGGTATGGACTTCTCCTACTCCACATAAACCCTTAATTAGAACGTTGAAAGTCCAGGTATCTGGTTGAAAATGCAAAGCTGTATTTTTTCGAAACAAAGAAACTGCCGAAGCCATGTCACCAGCCTTACCGTATCCATCAATAAGAGCATTAAAAGTGGCTGCAGTTGGTTTGATTCCCGAATTCATCATCTCAGCATAAAGGGAAGAGGCCTCCTTCATTCTACCCAATTTGCAACAACCAGAAACAACTGACGTATAAGTCACAACATCTGGAAAAAGCTCACTTCTCAACCGTAATTCCCTCATTAAAGTGCAAGCTCTATCAACATCATTACTCTTACACAACCCACTTATCAACGTGTTATACGTAACAATGTCTGGAGAACACCCAAACTTGCCCATATCATTGAAAAACTTAAAAGCGGCATGGACATCCCTTATTCCACACAAACCTCGAATGAGAATATTGAAAGTCCAAGTATCCGGATGAAAATGCGAATCGACATGTTTTCTAAACAACCAAACAGCTTCGGAAACTTGATTCTGCTTCACCAGCACATTCAACAAATTGTTGTAAACGACCGAACTCACTCCAACCCCGTCACGCCGAAGCTCGTCAAGCAGTTTTTCGCCAATGTCTAACCTTCCCACTTGTGCATACGAACAAACCAAAAACTCGATAATGGAGCTATCGGGCAAGTGCCCGTCACTCCGGAGGCAATCAAACACGAACTTCGCCGAATCAGGAAGACCCATTTGACAGAGGGACCTCATGAGCAAATTGTAACTCCTCAAATTATGATTGAAATTCAAATTCACCCTACTCAACTCAAAGAACTTCAAACCCAACCTCGGGTTGTTCAACCGTCTAATGACCTCAAATGCAATGGAAGGGTTCAAATTCTTACTAAGATAACCAAAGCAAGAGTCCAAGGAATGAGAACGAACAAAGAGAGTACAAACAACTTTCACAAACCAAGCCTCGGAATTCGAGATTACCTCTCTATCCTGGAAGGGACGAGTGCGGGACCCACCATGGGCGAGGCTGTGGAAATGGGAAATGGCGATCCTCGAGGCTCGTACCCACAAGGGACGGGTGGTCGTGAAGAACAGAAGGCTCATCTGAACCGCCGCGCCATCGTTGGGCTCGGCTCGGCTCTCGTAGATGTTCTCGATCACGATTCTCGTCTGGGGAGGACCGGGTTTTCTGGTGGATTCTTTACTCTTCATGAATATAAGAATCTCAATTTAATCGGCGGTGGGAATCGTTTGACGGGATTGAAGAAACCAGTTGATCGGAAATGGAGTTTGAATCGGAGAATTGGAGCATTTTCTTCAGGTGGGGATTTGGATATGATTTTCAACAGAGGCTCATAACATTCTTTTCATTCTCGGAGGGAGGAAAGGGAGGTATTGAAGACAGAAGATAACCTACAAGGTTACTTCTCGTTAGGGTTCTTTGTTTGCAGCTTTTTTCACTAGCCCGTTAATGGATACCAAAAAAAAAAAATGATGTTATTTTCATGAAAATATATATATATATATTTCAATTAAAATATCATACTATATTTCTAAAAAAAAAAAAGTTATATGACTCTTCAATTATTTTTTTAGCTTAAAATTAATCACTGACTTTTAATTTTATATATCACACGATCTCAAATTTTATATTGTTACAAAAATGATTCTTATTTTTAATTACATATGTATCAAGACATTAGTAAAAGATATAAAAATAGACATAGATAAAGAAATGTACTAGCAACGACAGGGTTAGAATTTCATTTTTAAAACACTTATATTAAATTAAAAGTTAAATCAAAATTATAATGCCCAAATCTTTTACTATTGTAATCTATGTGTATCTTTTTTTTAAAGTGAACTAAATTTGTAAGAGAGTTTAATTTAATTTTAAAATTTATAATTCAAAAAACTATTAAATTATATAAGAATATAGTTGGTTTTCATTTTTTTTGTGATATTAAATTTTAAATGTGAGTACTTAAAATCAAAATTTAAAATAAAATTAAAGGTTTTTTTATTATGTATATATGGTAATTAAAAGAATTTTGAGGGACAAATAATGGATAATTAGAAGTACAAATATGAGTCGTTCTACCCAACCTTTGTGAGCAACTCATATAAGGAATCAGGTAGGTTAGACTAACCCGTCGAATCACGGGTTGAGTTGGCTCTCATAATTTTAAAAAAACTATAATTTGATGAAAATTTAGTTTTTAATTGAAAAATTTTTTAATTTTATGGGTTGGCTCTCATATTTATAGAAAAACTTTAGTTTTTTTTCATGAAAATTTTAAAATAAATATGTAAAAAAATGTCCAAACAGACTGGGTTGACTTGTGGGTCTAAAACCTTGGTCCAATGCTGATTTGGGTGCCGCGGCGAAGTTTGTCTATTCGAACCGACCTACGAGCAAATCCATCTAGCCCTGGCCTATATTTTCAACTCTAGGGACAAAGTTGTAAAATATTGTGTTATAAGAAAAAAAAAAAAAAAAAAACTATAAGGAGTCATTGAAAATTTCAAAACTTTAAGAGGGTCCAAAGAAGTTTTAAAAAATCCAAAGTGCCCCAAGCCTTACATCCCTCTGCCCCAACCACCAAGTGATGAATAAAAATAGCCTAATTTTTATATCTATCGATTTTGATAAGATTAATACGAGACATCAACTTTAATCATAATTTTTAATATCAACTTACGTGGTATATGAATTATCATTTTTTTAATTGATAAGTTTTTAAATAATAATCACATTATTAAAATTAAAATATTAATCAACTAATAAAAAATAATAACTCACTGTGTAGTTAATATTTAAAAATTGGTATTTGAATTGATGTTTATAACATTATCCTTTAAGTGAACAAATTAGATGAATAAAAGAAATAATGTAGAGCTTTATAATTCTGCAAAACATTTAATCGGTTAAAATATCAATTATTATTATTATTTTTTAACTTGGTCTAATGTAGCAAAACATTTAAACGGTTAAAATAAGCAAGTTATTTTTTAACTTGGTCTAATATATAGTTATTGATAAATTATTTGTGACCTAGCTTTTTTTTATTTTTTTTTAATTTTTATTTAGTATCCTAACGACAAAGATGGACGAGAGGTAATCTTCGTTACTACTAACGAAATGTTGGAAGTGAAAAAATATAGAGGAAAATAACCTTTTTTAAAATTTTTTTAAATTTTTTAACAAATGATCAAATTTTTTAAAAAATAATTAAAAGATCCTTTTTTTTAATGGCAAATCAAATTTTTTAAAAGATCATTTTATGATTAATCACATAATATTATTAATTTAGTAAATCATTAATTTATTAATTATTTATTGACTGACTAATCATTTATTGACATAACGTAAATAATTAATTTTTAAGTTAATCACTGAATGATCAAATTTGAAAAAAAAATAACAAACAACCATTTTGTTAAATTTTAAAAAAAAAAATTATCCATCTATTAGATTAAGTAACTAAAATAGGATACCCTGCCTAATTTTCCATGAAAAATCATGTAAAAAAAGAAAGAAAGAAAAATAGAAGTTCAAACAAAAATTTAAGGAATATTCACATTTATACTCAACTTTAGGGTTGTTTTTATTTCAATAACCTAAACTTAAAAAAAAAACACTCATTTCGCTTCATGAATTTTGAATTTATCCAACTTTTATCTATTTGATTAGATTATTAGTTAAAAACATATGAAAAAAAAGTGGACTTAGTGCAACTAAATCCAGTCTGTTAGGATTTATATTAAAAACAAATAAAAAAAGATCACGTGATTGCATTTAACTTTTTTTTTTTTTTTAACATCTATTTTTAGCTAAAATTACAAGAGAAGTGGTTAAGAAGGGGAAAATTTAAAGTTTATGGAGTAGAGTGGAAGTATTTAAAATTTAAAAAATAAAGTAAAAATAATCCTAAAATTTAAGGGACACAAATAAGAATGATTTTAATGCAAAAGTGGTACTATCCAAGGGTAGGACTAGGGGTGTCAATTCGTATCTCGCGTCGTGTTTGAGTCGTGTCGAATTTTTTTCTCCCCAATCCGAACACGACCCGTGACACGAAACCGCGACACGAACACGACACGAACTCGTAACGGATTGACACGAAACGACACGAACTTGACCCGCAACACGAACTTGACTCGAAATTGACCCGCAACACGAAATTGACCCGAAATTGACACGCGACCCGAAATTGACACGAAAAGTGGACACGAAATTGACACACAAAAAATGGGTCCAACCCGAACACGACACGAATTTTTTTCGTGTCAATTTTCCCAACCCGAACACGACCCGCTCCCTATTTTTCCCAACCCGAACCCGTGAAATTCGTGTTGTTTTCGAGTCGTGTCGTCGTGTCGCGACCCGTATTGCCACCCCTAGGTAGGACCATTAACTCTCTAATTGATTTAGATTAAAAGTTGTATCAAAATTATTATAAATAGATTGCAAGATTATACATGAAAAAATTTTATTTTTAAGAGTAGTTGATGTGGGAGGCTGAGCATAGGATGTCATTGGAGAAAACGGTGATGGCGGTGGCCATAATCGTCGGAGACTCGTGGATATGCGAGCTCGATATAGACAAAAACCAATTCCACCTTCAATTTTTAGAACCCGATTTCTGATCTGTTCCGATTCTAACCAAACACCACATGCAGCGGGTTTTGTGCAATTTCCAGATTCTCTTATTGATTATTTTGGCTGACGGCAAACAATAGTTTTTGGGGTTATTGCAACAAGAAGACGATTCAAAATTTGTTGTACTCTTATTTTTTTTATTTTTTTTAGTCTGGTTTCTTTACTAGTTTAGTGTTTTTTTTTTTTTTTTTTTTTTTTTTAAGATTAACTAGCCTCTCTTCTAGCAATGAGCTTATACTCTTGTTTGTTTGTTTGTTTGTTCTCTCTCTCTCTCGATTGTTAAAGAAGACGTAAGACTTTCTATTACTATTATTACTTAAGACTAGAGTTGAAGAAATGAAAAGAAGGGAGGAAAATAGGAAGACATTTGACAGAAAATTGATGAGTTTGACACCAGTAATAAAGAATTTTGTTTAAAATAAAAAACCCTTCAGAGTCGTTTTCTTCCTTTGCATCCTTCCATTAATATATTTAATATCACCATCATATACAATTCTAATAAGGTGTTACCATTTAATATTAAGAAAGCGTCACCGTTCAATGAATGGAACATCATGAGAGACAACATTATTAGGACAACCGATTTCAACTCCTTGGTTTTGAGTGGCTATGGACTGGTGCACCAATTTTATTTATTTATTTTTTTTTTGGGAAAGAACAATATATAGTGTTCGAATTACAAAAATAACTTCTAACAAGCTAATGTCAGTGTGAATTTCTCTCTCTATCCAGATTAGTACCTCTAATATAAGTGCATCCAACCAGCAAAAACTGAATAAAAAAATATGAACAAAATATATATATATATATATATATGTCAATACCACTTCTAATCTGATAGTCCTGTCAGGAAATAAATCTTCAACTTGTAATTAGAAGTCAATTCGAGATCTTAAACGCACTCAATCTTGTCGACTCTCCTCGTACCTTGCAAGTGCAGCAGAATCATTCTTAATCACTTTGATCAATTCAGCTTTGTAAAATCTTTCATTATAAATCCTTTATCATGTAAAAGAGTGATTTTAGGAGACAAATTCTCTACATGAACTACATAAGCTGTTGTTGCAGAGACTTCTTGCTTGTTCAAAAATTTAAATATGTTAAATATAATGTGTTGGTGTCTGACTTAACAACGTAATTTCTAGGAGTTAATGGAGAGAAATTAATCCCAAAACCATGTGTGAGCAACCAGATTGCTCAACCAATAAGGTGATTTTAGCATATTGAGCATTTTAAAGACAGGATTGATGGCTAAAATGATGACTTCTAAAATTATCAATACAAAGGTTTTTTTTTTTTTTTTTTTTTTTTTAAGCTCAGTTTAGACACGACTAAAATTGTTTGAAAGGTTTAAGTTCCAACTTCTTATGTGCAATTAGACAGTTAAAATGAAATATTTTAACGCACTACAAGATGACTGGTAATTAATATAGCTGTAAACCAAATGAAACACATTAAATCTAACAAACCAATAATCCTCTTTTTAAATCTCACCTGGAAATGCTGTTCATGAATGGTAATGAAAGTAGACCAACAAGTAAAGGGATATATGCTAAAGCATAGTTTTGGGGCTACAAGCTGAATCTCACATGTCATTTTCTAGGATAAACCATGTAGTAATTTTATAACAAAATCATTCCGGTGTTCTAAATAATATTGTTACATCAGTTGATTCAACGACAGATTCGTTAATCTACCAGGGCATGAATTTCAACGCGTCCCAGAATGAAACCAACTGATTGAGAAGTATTTATTTACAGTACAAAAGAAAGAAGAACCTAAAAACTCATAGACTTGCTGATGCTTCATGTGGTCTGTACTAAACTAAAAATTAAAAAAATAATAAAAATCTTTGTAAAAGTTGCAAGAAATTACAAAAAGAATGAATCAGTTGAGAAAAGCTGTATTGGAATTAGTTAAAATAATATAATTAGATCATCAAAAACAACCATCAAGAATGTATTTACTGCTTCTCAACTCCCATAAAATGCATCCTTTTTCTCTTGGTAAAATTTTTGAAGTGAACTATGGAAACGGTGCAGAATGGGGTAACCATTAAACTATACACCCGCCGGTGTCTCAGCGTTTGCTCTTACATGATTATTTCTTAAACTTGACGTACTGACATTCAGATCCTCGATTGCAATCTTTTTAATGCGAAATGCTTCATCAGGCATCCCGGACTTCAACAGACAAGACATCAAACAATGTACAGTTATCATATCTGGTGCACAACCAACGGCCAACATCTTGTTAAAAACACCAATTGCATCTAACGTTCTCCCTTTCATACAATTCCCAAGTATCAGAATGGTAAACGTCATTTTGTCGGGGTTATATCTCTTCTCTTCCATCTCTGCCACGATCTTGTTTGCCTCATCAACTTTCCCCACCTTGCAAAATCCATCGATTATGGGGTTGTACATAAAAGGTTTCGGAACGATGTTGGTACAACTTAATTGCCTAAGCAAGTCACTAGCCTCGTATAGTCTATTAACCTTGCACAAAGCGTGGATAACAACAGAAAAGGTATACCCATTTGGAGACACGTTTCTTGCACTCATCTCACGCCAAAGCTTTAAACCCTGGTTCAGATTCCCCGCCCGACAATAGCCATCAATCAAAGAAGTGAAAGTGACAACATCCGGAGGACAACCATCAAAGAGCATCTTCTCATACAAGGCAATTACCGAAGCTATGTCACCGGCCTTACTGAATCCATCAACGAGAGCATTAAAAGTGACAGTAGTTGGTCTAATTCCGGAATCCATCATCTCATTGAAAAGGGCAGAAGCCTCCGCCATCCGACCCAACTTGCAGTACCCCGATATGACCGATGTAAAAGTCCTCACATTGGGGGAAAGTTCACTACTTGACTGAACTTCCCTCAGCAAATTACAACCTCTATCAACTTCATGACTCCTACACAACCCACTTATAAGTGTGTTATAAGTAACAACATCCGGAGAACAACCAAACTTCCCCATATCATCGAAAAGCTCGAAAGCCGAATCTACTTCTCCTACGCCACACAAACCACCAATAACAATATTGAAAGTCCAAGTATCCGGAACAAAATGCGAAGCAATGTGTCTTCTAAACAAGCAAACAGCCTCAGAAACTTGGTTATTTTTCACCAACACATTCAACAAACTACTGTAAACAAAACAACTCACTCGAACCTTATCGCACCAAAGCTCATCAAGCAGCTTCTCCACAACATCTAACTTACCCACTTGTGCAAAAACACAGACTAAAAACTCTATAATCGAGTAATCAGGCGGGTGACCATCAATTCTCATGCAATCAAAGACGAATTTAGCCGAATCATGAAGACCCATTTGACAGAGGGACCTGATGAGCAGAGTATAAGCGTTTAAACAATGGTTGAGACTAAAATTGGCCCTGGTGAGTTCAAAGAACTCCAAACCCAACTTCGGATTGTTCAAACGTTTGATGACTTGGAAAGAAAGTGAAGGGGACAAGTTGGGACTCAGATAATCCAGGAAAGTGGAGTCGAGGGACTGAGAACGAAGGAAGAGAGTAGAGACAACCTTAACAAACCAAGCCTCGGAAGGAGAGATGTTTACCTCTTTGGGGCGGAAGTGGAAAGGACGAGTGTCGGGTGGGCTGTGGAAATGGGCAGCGGCCGCAGAGTCCAAGGCTGCAAGGAAAAAGGGGCGGGTTTTGAAGAATGGGAATCTCATCTGCGCCACTACCACCAGCTGCGCCACCGTGCCATTGTTGGCTTCCGTTGAGTGCCTGCCGACTTAGAAGTATAGTAAATGTCTGAAGTTCTCGAATCTTGAGGTGTTGGGAAGAGCTGAAATGAAAATGGGTCATAGCCAAAGCCCATTGGAGATTGAAAGGCTTAAGGAGCTATGGGCCAGACGAGTGAGACTACCGATGCAAGTCATATATATATATATATATATATATAATTTTCTACTAGTTCAAAAATTTTAAGCATTATTACTTACTTCATTTTCTTCCTTTTTTTTTTTTTTTGTAAAAGTACTATTTAATACATTTTGTTTTTTTGTCTTTATTTTTATAATAGTGATCGCATGAAAAATAACTATATTTGTTAACAGGAATTAAAATTTAAAGAATTCAATGACTAATTTATAAATCATGTTATGGAAAATAATTTTTAAAGATTAAAGTGTCAATTGATTAAAAAAAAAGTTAGGGATAACAAGTAGTAATACACATCTAATTCTTTGAATGTTCGTAGTTTGTTTCATCGGTTTTTTTTTTTTTTTAAAGTAAAAACTATTGATAAAATTAAAAAATAATTCTCTTCAAAAGACAATTTCAACAAAATAACAATTAATTCAACTGTTATTAATGAGTAATTCAATTTAGGAAAAATAAATTAAATTCTTGATTTAAACTTTCAGTATTTATTTTTTTATTTAGGAATTAAATAACGTGGATCCTATCTAAAAATAGGGAATTAAATTCTTTAATAAGGAGGAACTTGTCCCTCAACTACTACATAAGAAATTAAGTTCATTCTCCTAATAGGAAGTAACTAACTCTATACTAAATATACCATTATTCTTATTTAATTATTATTTTTTCATTTAAGGACAATTTATAATTACTTTAATATTCTTAATCATTCTAATATTTTAGAAAATAAGCAGCATAATAAGACTTCGTTTGGCATTTAAGTTTAATACCAACTAACTATACTTTTTTTATTTCAGTTTTTATTTTTTTATTTTTTGAAAAATAACAAAATTTATAATTATTTTTTAAAAAGTCAGCAAATTACAGCTTAAAAATTTTATCTCCAATCGAACCAAACACAATTCCTCAAGTAAATAAATTTTTTGATAAATTCATAAACACTTTGATCTAATTCTGTAATTTAATTTTGTGCAATTTAATTCATTTTTTATAAAATTATTTCTTATTTTTAAATTCCTGATAAGTTAACAAGTCATAATAATAAAGGTACTATCTAAAGTTTACAATCTAATTCCAAAATAACAAGGGTTTAAAATCGATCATCCAATATTTTAAAGCAAACTAACAATCAAATTAAAATATTCTACAAACTCTAAAAATTTATAGGTATATTTTTGTGCTGATTGCTCAGCAATCAGTTTGATCCGCTTTAAACCTCAAAAAACCAACTATAAAAATAACTGGAAAAAAAAAAACAATCAATCGATTAATAATCCAAAAATAATTAACTACTCCATTTAATTTAGATTAGATAATTTTTGCGATTTAACGGATTTTTTTTTAATTACCCCTATCTAACTCCACAAAACAGAAGGCTTAAATGCTAAAAACAATTGTCGTTTTTTTTTTAAAGAAGATAAAACTGATGTTGTATGTAGGGGTGACAATACGGGTCGTAACACAAAAATGACACGAATTTCACAGGTTCGGGCTGGGAAAAATAGGGAGCGGGTCAAATTCGGATCACCCGAAATTGAACAGGAAAAAACGGATCGTGTTCGGGTTGGACCCGTAGAACCCTAACACGACCCGTTTTTTGTGTCAATTTCGGATTAAATATCGTGTCATTTCGGGTCCAATCCGAATATGACCCGGTTCCAACCTGAATTTCGTGTCAATTTCGGGTCAATTTCGTATCACGGGTTAATTTCGTATCGCGAGTTAATTTCGTATAGCAGGTCAAGTTCGGTTCGTGTCGTGTCAACTCGTTACGGGTTCGTGCCGTGTTCGTTTTGCGGTTTCGAGTCATTTCGTGTCACGGGTCGTATTCGGGTTGGGGAAGAAAAAATTCGACACGGATATAATACGACACGAATCCGACACGTGACACGAATTGCCACCACTAGTTGTATGTTTACATAAAATACGTGAATAATTATTAATTGCTATATTTTGTAAATTTAAGGCCAAAATTGTAAGGAAAAAGAAAATGTATCTACAAGTGTTATAAAACATAACCCCCAATATAAAATAATCCAGAAACTAACAGCAAGGTCAGAGACAAAAATGAGCTTATTCTTAACTAATACGATTTAAGCAGTACAGATTTCCTTTCTTCTTCCTCTTCTTCTTCTTCTGGAGCCAGAGTTTCCATTTCTGCAAAAATGGCTACGGAGAGACACACTCCATTCGCATCGACATCCGGCGAAGACAACGCTCTGTAAGTTTTTTCCATTTATCGTTTCGGATATCACAAATCTCTGCCTAATTTACGCCATTTGATTCCATCTCTGGTTCGAATTTTGTTTTAAAATTATTCGATTTTCTCCAGTATGTTATTCGTCTTTCGAAATGATATCGCCAACATTTTGTGATTGTTGTCGCTGAAGCTCTCGTTTCCGTGTCTGAATTTTTTTTTTCTTTCAATTCGTGAATTTTTCATGGCTGATCGGTTTTGGTGGTGGTTTAGGTTTCTGGATATACTGCACGAAGCTCCGTTGCTCGGCCACCGGAAGTCCAGAAGCATCTTCGGGAGTGTGGTTTACTCTATATTGTTGGCAAGTGCAAGTTTTTTTTTTTTTTGGGTATGGAAATTTACGTGATTAGATTGATGCGGTTGAAAGTTTGATGCACTTGAAATTGTAATTTGTAGGCAGGTTATGCTGCATTGGCCGTTGGAGCTCCGTGGATTTTTCGGCCGATTCAGAGTTATACTTCACAGTTGCTTTGCAGTTGCGATGTCATCTTTCTAGTACTTGCAGGTTTTGTGCCGAAGCCTTTTTTTCCGGTTATACTAAATTTTTCCGGTTATACTAAGAATTATTGTTCAGAAGGTTTGCGTGCCGGTAATATGTGTTCATATCTGATCAAAATGATAAAATATGCAAAACTGATGGTATATGATGGTTCTTTAAAACAATGTTTTTCATACCTTACCCAAGAATTCTCACATTGGTTGTAGTAATTGTACTTTCTGATGAGTCAGTTTTTTAAATTTAACTGTTTTCTTTGTGGAGAATCATGAGTTTTCATTCCGGAGTGAGCATACTTTTTGTTTACTTTAGCATAATGTAGAGCGAGAATGTGAACGGTAATGTGGGAGTGGAATGTTTAAAATAAATTGTTTGCTGTTCCAGGCATCTTTCAGCAGTATTTTGTATCCCAGGTTCAGAAAATTCGCTTACAGGTAATCTTTCTAATCAGTCAGTTTTCACTGTCTGCCTTCTGCATTTATTTATTTATTTCTTTATTTGATATGTAGAAGAATACCATCTCTCTTGCACACAAACACATAACGATTAATTTCCTAGTCTGATAACTGATATATATCCATACCTGAAATTTTCACCTCATCCATTGACTATGGAAGCATCTTGGTTTGTAGGGTTATTATAGTTTTAGCCAGAAGTTGAAGCACATAGTTCGCCTTCCATTTGCAACTATGGCTTATGGTATGTACCAATTGTGCTCAAGTTGTTTCCTATTTAACTTTCATCTATCCAGATTTCATTTTCAAATCTGTAGTCACCGAGATTTTGCAGAAAAAGAAATAAACAATATATTTTAGGCAAAAAAACGCAGCAACATGGCTTTTAAGAAGCTACTCTGTTCTGTTTAATGTTTATGCATGCTTTGCTTCTTCTAGGAACTGCTGCTATGTTACTTGTCATGGTTTGGAGACCCCGCATCAGCATTCTTTCTATCTCGACAATGTTAAGGTGTATGAATCACCATAACATGATTTTTAGTCCAGTTGTCTCTTCATCCGAATAAGTTGGCTTGATATGATTTACTTGGATGAATATTTCAATGAATGTATGGTACATGTAAAATTGCAGGATTATTATGGTAGTCGAAGCAGTATGCGCTGGATCATTTATGAGTCTCTATATTGGTGAGCTTATTTGAACATATGGGAGAGGAGTTTACTTGGGGCATGAAATTTCAACTTATGCTTGTTGCTATCATTTCTTCTGACTTTTGTTTTCCCGGATCCCATATATGTTTGTGCGTCTAGGTTATATATACCAATACAACTCATTAGATTCTGAGCCTGACGTCCTAAAGTCACTGTATTCTCCGCTACAACCATCAAGCTCATTGGAAGGTTTGAGGTAATCATGGTTACTTGGTAACTTTTTACTTTTCACCTTGTCCCATAGTAGCATATGCAAGTAAACTATTCACAGTCAGAGAACATAAGCATTATTCTTCTTCTATTTATGCAGATTTCTTACGGTAATTGTTATTATATTTGTGATCCTTCTGTTTGTTAACAGGTATTATGATGCTGGTAGGCTTTCTGATCAGCAAATGGCTCTGTTGCAATATCAGCGTGAAAACCTTCACTTTTTGAGCGAAGAGGTATCATAACTGAATCTTATAGTTAGTAGTTGTATGGAAATAATGCATTTTATAGCACATAGTTCTATTAGCTTCGAAGATATGCATGTTTGGTTGTTGAATGGGATGGTGTGATAGCAATGCCCATGTTGCAGCATATATCTTACTATTGGTAAAAATTTTTAACATAATTCTGGACACAAGCATTGCAGATTCTTCGATTGCAAGAGTCCTTAAGTAAATATGAACGGACTGATGATGGGAGCACACCTCAGGTGATTGTGATCCTAGCTACTTCTTTTTAACAAGGGAAAAAAAAAAATTCACTTGCAAACGTGAGGAATTATCTCCTTATTGATGTCGAAATGTCTCGCATGTTTCTGCATTGCATCACTTGCAGGTTGATCTTGCCCATTTGTTGGCAGCTCGTGATCAAGAACTACGGACACTTTCGGCTGAGGTAAAATGAGTACTCTCGATGTTTACATTAGCATCTAGATGCAATTAGCTTATACCACCAGCCTTGTTCTTATAGGAAACCTTTTCTCAAATTTTGTAAATTATAATTAGCATGCTTTCCCGGTCATTAAAAAGATCCCCTTTCTTGTAGATGCAACCAGACCCTTATCACATTTGTGGCCAAAATGCCTAGTCCCCGTTCGCATGTTTGAAACATAAATTCTTGAGGTGTTTTCAATATGACAAAAAGCAGCTAGTTTGTGTTATCATTGTTGTTATTTTTCCAATCACAAGATGGAAACAACAAATCCTCCTCAATGTTCTAGTGTTAGACTGCTATTAATTATACGCATGATGACACTTGCGTCGCAGATGAATCAAGTACAGTCTGAACTTAGGCTTGCTCGGTCTTTGTTAGCTGAGAGAGACACTGAGATACAACGCGTGCGGACTACCAACAACCAGGTATTTCCATTTCCAAGTTCTAGTTTCTTTGTAGCTCTCTAGATTGAAGTTTCTACTATCAACACAAATCCTACTCTCTCTCTCTCTCTCTCTCTCCCCCCCCCCCCCCTCTCTCTCTCTCTATTCGGAAAAAAAAAAATTTTGTGAAAATTTAATTGCATGATATTATAGTTACATTTGTATTTAGTACATTTGCTATCTCGGTATCTCGCTCTAACCATACCAGTAAAACAGTATGTAGAAGAGAACGAAAGGCTGAGAGCTATTTTAGGAGAATGGAGTACGAGAGCAGCAAAGGTATTCGGCCATTTTTTTCTTTTGCTTCAAGTTTTTGTCTGTTTCATTATCAAATCCTTAATATTTCTGTTTTCTAGGCTTTGTTAATCTTTATTGTGGAATTTTTTGCCAACACTTTTTTTCCCTTTTTTTTTTTTTTTAAATGGTATTTTGTTTTTGTTGTCTTAAGCTTGAGCGAGCGTTGGAGGCCGAGCGAATGTCCAATCTTGAGTTACAAAAGAAGATCTCAATCCTCACAAAGCGATCACACGTTAAAGCCGAACCAACCGAGCAACGAGGACCTTAATTTCATTTTATTTTACGTACTTCTCAAGGTTTTTAAGTAGAAGTTAAGACAAAAAAACAAATGACATCAAGAAGCATCACTAGGGTCAGATGTGTAAATATCAGTTTATGTAAAGCACTTCTTTCTTTGGCTGGCACTCTTAAACATATTGTCCTCGCATTTTGGTCATAATCATTCCTCTCTACCCGGTATAATATCAGAGTTTATCGGTCAATCCTTGATATTCAGTGACGCCGCAGAGGCAAAAATCAGACAATGAAGTATCCAAAATTTGCAGAATACATTACCGCTACATAAGAGAACATCCTCAATTACAGTGGATTGACGTGCGTGGTTTCATTCAAAAAGAGACAACCGAAGACGTCATTAAAGAAGTCACAGCCTTTGACAACTCCCCGCCAACTAAAGCCTCTGTGTCATACTTGCATGCCCTTGTACAGTCAGGACAGTAAGTAACCTACGAAAGACGAGTTGTAAGCTTTAACAAACACACAGAGAGAAAAACCACTAATGTGCACAAAAATGAGTGAATAAGACGGTAACCGGACTGATGAAAAAGATGAAGGCTACTTGGTGAGATATGAGTGAAGTGTGGTCAGATGCAAACCTCCAACAACTTCGGCTGGAAAGCGCTATCAAGCATGACATCCACACCATACATGGCCCTAGAAGTTGGACCATGCATCTCCGGATGTGCTACAGCAGCCGCCTCAAAGACTGAGCGGATCATACTTCGTACTCTTTCATGGATATCCAGCCACTTGACTGCAATTACACTTGAGGATCAACTAAAGAATAATGTTGAGCGTGATACACACATGCTGTAGAAAAAATAGATTATATTGTACCTTGATGCTCCTGTTCAAATTCCTCAACAAATTCTGGTGTGTTCTTGTGAGTAAATCTTCCTCGGTAGTTCTGATAGCCGTAACAAAATGATTAACGGTACATACACAAAAACTTAAAATGGCAGAGATGTTTTGTGAGGGCATACCATGACAGTGAAGTGAGTCTCGTACTCGAAGAAACTGTGCTTCTCTAGAGAATATGGGTTGTTTGCCAATCTAACCTGAAAAGGGAATCAAATATAGCGGCCTGAACAAGAGTTCTTACGGATAATACTCGAAAGAACGGCCTTAAAAGATTTTCTTCGAATAGGAATTTGAAATTTTATATACAAAGAGAATATACATTACCCAGAAAATGTCTGAAAGGAACAAGTCCAAAGGCTTCATACTGCGAACTAGTATGATGTAGCGGAGATCAAATTTCTTCCCGTTAAACAAAGCAGGGTGCTCGATATACTTCTGACAAATCTTTGGTCCAGTTTCCATGAGCCGGATAATAGCAGTTAAATTATCAGTGACTGTTGTATCTATAGTTCGTGCCATGTTCCAAGGTTTCAATATCCATAGACAGTCACACCCATCTCTTTTACGCACATAATAATCCCCAATAAGCTCAGATAGATCAGTTTCAAGATTATAAGTAGGCTGCAGCCAATCAGGAGAACCGAGTGCCTGTTTAATGAAAAGGACAAGCTTAGAATCCTGACAGGACAAAATCTTCAATATCCGACTGCGGTGAAAAACTGAATCTCTTAAGATGATCAAACAGTAAAAAAAAAAAAGCTGACATAAACATGAAATTGAGTTCTTAACCTTCTGAATAGTCTCCGCCAGATGATGCTTCATCACAATACAAGCCTCGAAAGGAAATTGGTTTACGAATTGGATCTCTGTTATTCCAGCGGCCTTCTTCATATCCTCATCCACTTGCACACTTGTCCATATGATATCTGCATCCTTTGGATCAGTTGCTTGAAGCAACGCCCCCAGAGAACAAAAGCAGAAAAAAGATGTATCAGCACATGATAATAAGTAATTGAGACATTCGAAATACCTGACTTACGAAGGAGCAAAATATTCTTAACTAGGTGTTCAGGATACAACAGTTAACACTATACTTGACAGATTGAAATAACTACATGAATCAAGCAGTGAGCACAATAGATAAAAGGTAATACATACTGATTACAAACTCGGGACGAGTTAGAAATTCTTCCACATGAGGTATGTCAGTGTAAACATGTAATGGACTACCATCATTACGAACTGGACTTCTAGTTAGACATGGCTGTGCAGGTGGAAGAGTCAACTTTGTTGACTGTAACTTGTTCCAATGCTTCTCATACCTCTGCATAAAGTAATGTGTATCGGCATTAAACTTGCTGTGAGCTTCAGTTTAGTGGATTATATGTATAGACCTGAGATAAGTTTTAGAAAACGCCAAAGTACCTGAATAAAATAATTCTCTGGCGTATGGAACCAAGCTGTAAGCCTGGCAGAGCGTTGTTTTTCCTCTCCAATACCAAAGAGAAAGTCACGGGTGCACTCATCCCCTTTCTGGACATTTTGAATTGGCCACAATATGGAGAAACTGAAATGGCCAAAAGAAGTGATTCGCGTAAGTAATATTTTTCCACTGCTTTTCAATTAACAGCAAAGACAGAGTTGCATGGTTAAAATTTTTCAACAGATTTTCCAGAGAACATAGATGTTTAAACTAATAAAGTGAATAAATTGCGATATTCATGACCGCATCATTGTAAACATGCCTTAAGGGCCAAGCTATCTAAATGAGGAAATTATTCTATGAAAAAGTGGTAGATCAAAAGCATAAAGATTAAAAAGATAACCTCACGGCCGATGCTAGTTTTCCCTCTGGCATGAAGAGAAAAGGAGCCACTCTGAAGTTTGGCTCATCACTGTGACGTAAAGCTGAACCTAGTTCATCCATCACATACCTACAAAATAACTCACTCAAGTTTTAGCCAACACCATATACTTTATTCCTCATAGAAATACTCCCATTTCACTTCGGTCATAAAATGACAACAAGATTTCCCAAAACAAAATTTGAATACTCAAATTTGTTACATTGTGAAAAAATTAAGTGGCCTATACTGTCTACAGAGAATTAACACCCAAGTTGCGGACAAAATGCAGAATATGTTCAGATGCGTACCAAACAGAGGTCTCGTCAATCTTTTCTTCATCTGCAAGTCTGTACGTCATTAAATATGGCCACATTGCATTTAGAACACGATCAGCAAGAGGCTCATCTGCAGTCCATTCAGGAAGATGCGGTTGTAGCTTTGAGTCAATCACATGTTTGCCATGTTCTAATATTTTTGATGCCATGACACCATTCAATAGTGAAAGATTAGGAAGAGACTCAAGGATTTCCACAGCACTTTCTCCAAGAGGACCAGGAATATCCACCTACAAAACACGTCGAAATTTTTAAAAATCCTAAATTTTCATTGTCATAACACTCCCTTCAAAATGATAGTCAATTTTAAATATAGCATATAATTCCCCATTAGAAAATCGATAGTTTGTTTCCAACAGAGTTACCTCCAAAGATTGCAAGCCAGGAAATCCAGTAAGAATCCTACGCAAGTCACTGATTGAGTTCTGCTCCAATGGGTTCCCTCGAAGATTTAAGTATGAAAGAGCAGGCAAGTAAAGAGGCGAAAAGGTCTGGAAAGAATAAGGGATTGGAGTAGCAGACCACAATCAGCATTCAGCACCAATATCCAGTACACAAACTATTACAAAACAATTGTCCATCAACCGAGCATTTCAATATCAGATTTCAAAACTGCGATAACCTTATTGATTAAATTGTGAATGCATCTATTGGAAAGGTCAAGAGAGGTGATTCTCTGCAACGAAGGGTCATCCTGAAGTTTGCTGCTTCCTGGATTTTCCTGGTCATAAACTTCTCCACAGAACCCCAATGCCCACTCTCCATGATTCGGGGTAAACTTTGAATTATAAATTTCCAAATTCGGCAATCCTTGCAAAACTTTATCGGCCAATTCAACCACACTGGAATACAAGAACCCAGAAAAACAACAAAAATGCAAATAAAGGCCCTGTTTGGTATCTTTTTTAAAACGTTTTTTATTCTGATAAAGTTATTTTCAAAAACGATTCCAAACTTGCGTTTGTTTCACACCAACTCAAAAAAAAAAAAAAAAAAAAAAAAAAAAAAAGTTCAGTTGTCAAAGAATGTAGAAACGAAATTAAGATGTTTTGTTATTTTCGTTTTCATTTCTAGGATTTATTCTCTCAACAAATGTTTTCATAACATTCTCAGATACAAATTTAACTTTTTCTTATACTTCAAGCAATCTCTCTAAAAAAACAATCAAACAGAATTATAAAAAATATCTCAACACCATTAAAAAAAAAAAAAAAATCTCATTTCTATTCTGTACCACAAATAAAACTATTTCCAAAATACTTCAAACGGTCCAAAGTTTCTCTTAAACTTCCTGGTCATGACTCATAATCCGGGTTTCAGAAACCATACCATTTTTGTACAACTGGATTATTGTTCAGCCAGAGAGCTCTAAGGTCTTTGAATTTAGTGACTTCTTGAACCACTACGTCCACGTTCTCCAGCTTATTTCCGCACAGGCTAAGAGCAAGTAGCCCCTGACGCAAGGCAACAAAAAGAGATAGAGAGCTTCACAAAACTAAACCATGTCTGATGATAGTAACATTAACCGAAACGCACCGGAAATTTATTGGCTAAATCCAACGAGAGCAATGTATCATCGTCAATCTCGAGCTCCTCAAGCTCCAACCACTTCAGATCATCTTCTCCTTTCGCTTTCGCAGCGGCGATTTCGCTTTCTACGACCTCGAAAGCCGTCTTCTTCGCGTCGATTCCATTCACTCCGTTCTCTTCGGAGTCCGAATTCCGATCGCCGTCTACGCACATAATCGAAGCCATTCTCTCCGCCAATCCCGGCACTTCAACCAGCTGCAACCAAATAAAAGAAAATTGAACAAGAAAAAGAAAAAAAGAAAAAAAGAGATAAAAGAAAAGAAAAGGCGATTCTCTGTTTGTTTTCTCGGCAGCCAAACACGAGTAGCGGAGAGAAGAGGAAAATGAGGAGGAGAAAGCGACCTGCTTGTAAGCGTCGGAGAGGCGGAAAGTCCAGGCGTGGTCGATGAGGAAGACGTCGGAGTCCTTAGGCATGGATTCCGAGGTAAGGACGAGCCTCCTCTGAGGGCCGTCCTCGCACGGCTCGATTTGGAAGTAGGAGCCGCCATCGAAGGTCTCGGAGGAGAGCTTGGAGAAGAGTTTCCGGTGCAGCGACTGCGTCAATCCCGAGGCCGTGAGTAGCAGACCGTGGACTTTCACGAAGTCATCGTAGGTTTCTATCCTCTCGGCGGCGGTGGCGGTGGCGGTGGCGGCTGACATTGGAGCTCAGTCTCTGCTGCTCTTTTGTCTTTGAGAGTTGAGTAGAGAGTGGAGAGAGCTTCTGGCGTTAGTTGGAAGATGCTTGGAGGCAAACGTCGGACGATGTCGTTTTTGAATGGGCCTGGGCTGAATGTTTGTCAGAATCCATTGGTTGATGGGCTTAACAACGACACTGGCCCATTCATGAGCCTGCAAAGGAGAATGGAGATCGGTGATTTACGGGATTGTAACCTTTTTGGATACTTCTTATATCTTTGTCAGCTTACTATTCAAGGTTATATTTATAACACTTGTAACTTTCTTAAGAATTAGTCAACCAAGTCAAAAGAAAAAAAATGAATGGACAAAAGTACCACCATCTTCATCCTCTCTCTCTCTCTCAACAAAGACCGGAGATATTTTGACATAAAATGACCGGATATCTTTGACTCTAATATTAGATGCAAATTACTGAAAAGATTTTAGTATAATATTTTTTTATATTCCATTATAATATTTTAGTTTTTGTATTTTTATTATAATATTTTTATATTATGCTTGTAAATTTCTTCTTTAAAAAAATAGCCGGACGTCCTTAACTCCACCCATTAAAAATTGTGTGCAGTAATTTTTTTCAACGAAGCAAAAAGTATAGTGATTAATTTTTAGATTTTTTAAAACTAAAAAAAAAATTGTGTAACATTATTGAAAGAATTTGTGGTAGGAAAATAGCGATGTACCATAAAATACAATTGTGGTAGTGTATGTGTTTGGTTGTATGCTATTAAAATTACTCCTTTTTCTAATACCGAATATGATTTATTGAATAAAAAAAAAGAAAAGAAAAAAGTGTAAGAATATGATGAAATGTTATCCTAATATTTTTATGTCCTAAAAATTCTTCAAAACAGATATTTTCTCCCAAGACTAGAAGATAAATTAGGAAAATAGCGATATACCATAAAATACAGTTGTGGTAGTGTATGTGTATGGTTGTAATACCGAATATGATTTATTGAATAAAGAAAAAAAAAAGTGTAAGAATGTGACGAAATGTGACCAAAAAAATGTTATCCTAATATTTTTATGTCCTAAAAATTATTCAAAACCAGATATTTTGTCCTAAGACTAGACGATACTATATTGTTTTAGGTTAGGAATATATGCCTTTTTGGAATTCGAACGGAAGATAAAAGAATGAGAATTGGGTTGAGGATGATGTTCAAATTTCAATCAAAGGCATGTTCAAAAAGAATGGCTAATCTTTTTTTTTTTAATATATGAAAAAAAAAGAGTGGCTAATCTTATAGGGTGTTTGGTGTTTGAGTTTGAGTTAATATTTATAAGTTTAAATAGTAATTTTTATTGACTTTTTCAGAAAAAATAAAAAAAATTTTAGAAAAAGATAAAAATTAAATTGATAGATGTAAGTTTAAACTTACACCCCAAACAAGTTTTTAATCTGATAACCAGGAGGAGGAAATCAAGAAAAATCCAGTGGCTGTCCAGAAAGGGGACAATATCATTTTCATTGTCGGACAGGATAATATTATTAGTATTGTATTTTATTATTCTGTTGTTGGTCCACTTTTCTCATACGTCTCTTTCCCCAGTACGCTTTCGAAGTTGGGTGTTTCGGAGTTTTTCGTTTTTTCTTTTGTCGTCGTGTCCAACTTGATGCACAACACGTCATGCCGGCAGGACGTGTGTCACAATCTCGTACGTCCTCCAATATGCGCATGTTTTCTTTTTCTTTTTTTTTTTTTTTTGTTTTAAGAAAAAAAAATTTTTTTTGTTAGGATGAGTGCATAGAACATTTTGTTTCTAATTTATAAATACATTGTGCCTTGTTTTATAATTTCTCTATTGAAAAATGAGATTTTGTTTTTTTTTATTTATTTTATTTTAGATTTTCCCTTTTTGTTATATAAATAACGACAGATTATGTTAAGGATTATAGTACTATTTTAGTCTCAGATATTGTTATTTTAACTGTTAAAATATTTGATCTGTGAATATAATGACTAAAATATGAATGCCTACTAACAAGAACAGCACCTTGTAGAATGATTTTCATTCTTAAATGCTATGTGAATTGGTGTAAAAATTACTCGATGGGAAGCACTTTGTTTAGAATCTTGAGAATTGTATCAGATTTTTTTTTTTTTTTTAAATTTATATGAACTTTTGTAAATGTTCAAAAATAAGTTGTTAATCCTATATATAGGTTATATAAGCCGATTACACCAAGACTTCTGATTTGTAGGTCAGGCTAATTCGACCTACCTAGTATTTTTTGAAGGTTGGATTAAGCCCTTTTCTTCTTTTTTATTTAATAGTTTTAATATCTTACTATCATGCCCCGTTTCTTCCGTCCTTATATATAAGTTCAAATCCTATAAAACGGATCGGGTATTCCTTATTTACAAAATTATATACATTACTAATAGAATTTTCCCGTTTAGAAAGTGAAAAAAAAAAATGAAATGAAAAGGAGTATATGTGTTTAGACTATTAACTATCATGTTTTTTTCTTTATCTTACTTACATAAAAAATTCACTATTTAAAATTCTGACTCAGACAGCGATTTAAGATTCAAATCCCTACTCTGTCTGTTAGAGACACTAGGGGAATGAATGAAGGTGCAACCCTAACCCTTTTCCTCTAGCAAAAATTACTTACATCAGAAGAACATTATGGATAATCACTCAATTTTCTTAGCATCCTAAGAAGGTTTGTACACCTGATTATGTTCACTAACATTGAAGTGAATTAACAATAAAAAGCAATATATTATAACTTTTTATTAAAAAAATAAAAGAAAAAGAAAAGAAGAAGTTAGCAGGTCCAATTTGATAACATCTCCTGAGAAGTGACAACAACAATCATTTATAATGCACAAAAAAAAACAAAAAACAAAAAAAAGGAAAAAGAAGGAGACTTGAGGACGGAAGCCGAACCTCAAGAACGAGTAGTAGTGCGTGGGGGACTCTCCGGCGACTCTCTCTCTTTTTGGTTGTAGCCCAAGTCTCTCTCCCTTCTCATCTTGCCCTTTAATTTTCATCCAACGGCCATGGATTCGTTGCCGGATGTAAGGCAGTGCCGTATATATGTGAGCGCTCGTATATGTGTGTGTGGCTGGATATATATATATATATCTATTGGGATTGAAAGTAAGATAATTCAACTAAATACATTTTGATAGAATTAAATATGAAATTATCACAAAATTATAACTATAACTATAATACTCGTTAATGATGCATACCTCAGGCTAATAACATATATGTGACAACACCTCAATTTTTTTGTTCAGCAAAAAACACCTCAATTATTTTCGGTTCAAATTTTCAATTTTGGTCAACAAAACAAGTATATCATTCATATTAGACCATTTACAGACGCTAATAATGATTATAATAATAATAATAATTCAAAAGCAAAATTCATACTCACCGACCGGGATTGTTTATCATCATTCATCACTATTTAAATCTCCACCTTCATGAACCAAAAAAAAAAATATATATATATATATATATATCGCCACCTTCATGATTATATAATCCCACTCACCATAGCTATCCGTTTTTTTTTTCCCTTCTTTTTGAAAAAGAATTATCGTAAAAATTCAGTGACTTATAAATTAAGCAGAAAAAAAATGATAAAAATTAGGAAAATCTGTCAATTTCATGTCATCATAAAACCCGGTATGATTCATCGATCCAACAAAAATTTTAAAATGAGATTCTAGAATATCAAATTCATAGACCAGCAAAAAAAAAAAAAAAAAATGCTGCCTTCATGATTATATAACCCCACTCACCATAGCTATCCCTTTTTTTTTTTCCTTTCTTTTGAATAAGAATTATTGTAAAAATTCAGTGACTTATTAATAAAACAGATCCAATCTGATAAAAATTAGGAAAATCATTCAATTTCATGTCATCATAAAACCCCCCGTATGATTCATCCATCGAACAAATTCTAAAATGAGATTCTACAATATTAAATTTTAAATCTATTATTACAAATAATGATGACGTAAGATGAGAGAATAATATGTCAAGACTTTTTTATAATGATTGAGTTATATGTATATTTTAATAAACATATTTTACAAAAATATATACCAAGTTATTTTTTTATAATTAAGAAATAAATATCAAATTATAAAAATTAAACAATTAAAATTCAGAAAAATTAAATGGGATTTTAATTTTCAACAAAGACAAAATAAGAAAATTATAAAATTATATGGTAAAATTAAAAGAAAAATAAAAGCCAGTTGGGGTCAGTGTCCCAACAAACCTATAATAGGTATACGCATGCTCTATTATCTAGTATTTGAAGATCAAATCTCATATAATGAAGCTCAATTATACTATGTTCCTTTCTTTTAATTGAATTTTCTATTGAAATTAAACTCGACTCAATCTTTTATTAAAATGAGTGAGCCAAATACAAGGATGTTATTATATAAATTTTTGATAAATATATACTTAATAATATAAAAGATCTTAAATACAAAATAAATATAAGACGAAGCAACTTAACTTTTTTTTTTATCGATGTGCTGAATCACAATTAATCTTATATATCGTTAGGATTAATATATTTTGTATCTATATTATTTTTATGTATATCTTGCCGTTTTCAGATTATGGATTAAGTCTGAATATCATAATTTCTTATACTTATCTTGTATAAAGTGATTTCTGTGCCCTTAAGTTTGTGACAATAAAAAAATAAGTCATGTCTTCCTTCCATTCTACCTCTGATACTAAGGGCTCGTTTGATGACAAAGTTTCAATTTCATATTTAAAGGTTTGTTTTATCTTTATTTTTAATTTAAAATTATTTTTTACTATTTATATTTGTAGATATCTATAATAAATTAATATTTTAAAAGTACATAAGTTTTTAATTTAAAATAAAAAAGAGATAATTTTTATATCAAAATATTCACAACAACAAGATAAATAAAATAATATCAATTTTATTTTCTTTAAATATATTTTAAAATTTTATATTATTTTTTATATTATAACACATATTTCTAATTCAACTTCTAATTCCGTCTTGGATCTAACTTCCGAAAGTTAGTCTCTAAATGTCCCCCTCAAATGGGTTTTAATAAAGACATTAGCTCAGAACATGCGAGGACATGTCCGATCTTCCTTTTTTTTTTTTTTTTTCTAAAAAAAAAAAAACCATCGAGTCTATTTCTATTTTTGCAAGGAAAAGAGAGGTGGGGAAAAAAAAAATCCCAAACGTTGCGGGGGAAAATGAAAAAGGAGAAAAAAGAGCCATAAAGTGAGTTGGTGACCAATTGGCAAATGTGCACCGAAAACGGAATTCTGACAAAAACATGCAACAAAAAAGCAAATTGTAGAAATATATCCGGTTTTATCCACAATCCAATGTGCTTGCTTTTAGTTGTTGCACATGTTCTTAGCCAAGAGTGGGTCCCCCCACAATGAATGAGCATCTACGTTCCAGTGGTCAATGCAAACGAGAGTCAAACATTTCAATGTTCAGAGTTGAAATATCTTAATCATATCCAACATGGCTACCACACTCTATCCCTCCCTTCTTTTCAGTTTATTTATGAGTTTGCTCGTTCCCCTCATGTGTTCTCTCATGTACGTCCCTCGTAATTTTTATATCTTTTTACGTCAATTAATAAATATTATATTACAATAATTTTTTTATATTTAACAAATAAACAAAAAATTATATTAACTAAATACATATCTTAATATCATTAAATTAACACGAAAGGAGACTGCACTAATAAAAGAACATAAAAACCGAATCGGTTTATTTTTGCATATTAATTGCAGGTCCATTTTCATTTTAACCTATTTTTTTAAAACATCACAAAATCAGTTTTCTTATTACTAATTTGTCTCACATTTATATTTTA
Organism: Ficus hispida; assembly: GCA_025413025.1. NCBI lineage: Eukaryota > Viridiplantae > Streptophyta > Magnoliopsida > Rosales > Moraceae > Ficus > Ficus hispida. The sequence continues at coordinate 5,352,140 of CM046369.1, read as the reverse complement.
TTCTAAAATATGATTAAGAAGAGTGTTTTAGTTACGCATAATTTCATAATTTTTACATCTCAAATTTCATATTAAATTTGAATTTTAACTTTAAAAGCTGTAAATTTAAATTATTATTTTGAATAGAACAGCTGCAATTGTAGGATACATTAATGCGTTCATTTTTAAAATTCAGAAATTAAAATATGATTGGATTAAAAATAAAATTAGTATTTTTCTTTACTTATATAGTCACTAGAAAGAGAGAGAAAAAAAAAAAAAAAAAAGTCTTCGAAGGACAAATAAAAAAGGGAATAAACAAAGAGATAATTTTGTTTACTTGTTTCAAAGGAGCATCGTTCCACAATTGACGACTTTCTAATCAGGATAAGGTGTCGGCTTCCTCATTTGTTCCTTTTTCCTCCCTTTCCTTATTTTTATTTAAAATCATTATTTAATTATTATATTATATTATATTATTAAAAAAAAGGTTTTCTTTTATTTCTCCTTTGTGTCTGAGAAGGAATATCACAACAGCAATGGCGGAAATATTGCCTGCCCATGTGCTCTTCACTAGCCAATAAATATCATCGCTCAGTTTCTCTTATCTCTCCCTGTTTTTTTCTTACACTTTCTCTCCACACAAACACACACTTTCCAGTTTCTACTTTCTTTTTCTGCGCTATCGATTTACTTTGAAGCCATGTCGATTGCTCTGCAGAGCAGTAATGGCGGCGGCGACGCGATCCGGCGGTCAAGGTTCATCCACGGCGTGCCCTGCCTCTCGATCTACGACTCGTCGGAGCCGAAAGTGTCCGCCGAGGATCGCCGGCGGTTGGAGCGGGAGTCGGACTCCTGCAGCTCCTCTTCCGTTGGGAGGAACTCCGACCTGTCCGGCGGCTCGTCGGACGGCGATGATTCCGCCGACGACGAGGTTCAGAGCTCCTTCAAAGGTCCTTTGGACACCATGGATGCTCTCGAGGAAGTTCTTCCCATCAAGTATGTGTTTGGATGAGCTTTTTTTCTTCTTCTTCTTCTTCTTCTTCTTCTTTTTAATTTCTCGTTCTGGTTCTTGCTTTTTTCTTTTTTCTTTTTTTTGCAGTTAATTTGATTTTTGTTCTGCATAATATTTTTTGTCAGTTAATTTGTGGATTTTGTGAAAAGATTTGATCTTTAGAGAGTACTTTTTTAGAATTTCATAGTTCATAGAAATTACTTAATTAAGGAATGATGAAAATAATTAGAGGTAATACACTTTTGATGTATTTAAGGACACTTCTTATCTTCACAAATTAAGAAAGTCAAGCTAGACATGGTGTATGTTTTGGGCTATGTTTCCTTGGAAGATAAGCCCCAAATGTGGGTGGAACAAAAAAAAAAAAAAAGGGATAACTAAAAGGAAGATAGCATGTAGATAAACCTCACTGTGATTTAAGGGCTCTTTAGTATGGAGTTACACAAGAGCAAGTGCCAATTTTGGCAGCTTCAGGACTTTCTTTTTATTGACAGAAACATGAACCTTGATTATATAATTCATCATAGTTCGATCTTCAAATTACCTAATTGGGTGTCCGGTTTCGGAACTTTGTATGTGAGTCTTTCGATCAAGTTTCTTGGTGAAACCTGTTATTTGTTGGGGCCATGGTTTTTCTGGAGTTTGAGGCCGTGTGAGCCTGTAGTGGGGTTATTGCCTTGATTTGAAATATATTTTCCCCTTTTAGGAAAAAAGAAAAAAGCTGAAGATCTAAATGAGTTCCTCAGGCAGAGTTTCCACTGGAGCTAGTAAAGAGTCTAGGCTCAGTTGTTATGTAGCTAGTTTGATTTTGTGAGATTTCATTTCACTTTAAAAGTTTATAGACATAGCTGCTAACTATTGATCCGTGCCTAAAGAAATAGTACGTTTTGTGATGATTTTCCAACAAGAGGAGAATGAGTTTTATTGCCGTCTTTGTAATGGTGATTTCGGTCTCAATTTGTTAAACTGAAGATGCCGTAATTCTGTATTGAAATGGTGGTTTGGGGGGGTTTTGGGGGGCGGGGGGCGGAAGAGTTTTTAGATTACAACGTTTCAAAGCATTGCTCAATAAACCCCAAATCAGTGGAAGAAGGCTTCCACTTACTTATCACTAGTTATAATATGCCGCCCATGTTGATTGCAAGCATAACCAAGTCCTAATTCCTCTCTTGGTTCCATCATAACGTGTAGAGTTTAAATCTCCCATCCCATATTTAAAAAAAAAAAAAAAGGGATAACTAAAAGGAAGATAGCATGTAGATAAACCTCACTGTGATTTAATGGCTCTTTAGTATGGAGTTACACAAGAGCAAGTGCCAATTTTGGCAGCTTCAGGACTTTCTTTTTATTGACAGAAACATGAACCTTGATTATATAATTCATCATAGTTCGATCTTCAAATTACCTAATTGGGTGTCCGGTTTCAGAACTTTGTATATGTGAGTCTTTCGATCAAGTTTCTTGGTGAAACCTGTTATTTGTTGGGGTCATGGTTTTTCTGGAGTTTGAGGCCGTGTGAGCCTGTAGTGGGGTTATTGCCTTGATTTGAAATATATTTTCCCCTTTTAGGAAAAAAGAAAAAAGCTGAAGATCTAAATGAGTTCCTCAGGCAGCGTTTCCACTGGAGCTAGTAAAGAGTCTAGGCTCAGTTGTTATCTAGCTAGTTTGATTTTGTGAGATTTCATTTCACTTTAAAAGTTTATAGACATAGCTGCTAACTATTGATCCGTGCCTAAAGAAATAGTACGTTTTGTGATGATTTTCCAACAAGAGGAGAATGAGTTTTATTGCCGTCTTTGTAATGGTGATTTCGGTCTCAATTTGTTAAACTGAAGATGCCGTAATTCTGTATTGAAATGGTGGTTTGGGGGGGTTTTGGGGGGCGGGGGGCGGAAGAGTTTTTAGATTACAACGTTTCAAAGCATTGCTCAATAAACTCCAAATCAGTGGAAGAAGGCTTCCACTTACTTATCACTAGTTATAATATGCCGCCCATGTTGATTGCAAGCATAACCAAGTCCTAATTCCTCTCTTGGTTCCATCATAACGTGTAGAGTTTAAATCTCCCATCCCATATTTAAAAAAAAAAAAAAGGGATAACTAAAAGGAAGATAGCATGTAGATAAACCTCACTGTGATTTAAGGGCTCTTTAGTATGGAGTTACACAAGAGCAAGTGCCAATTTTGGCAGCTTCAGGACTTTCTTTTTATTGACAGAAACATGAACCTTGATTATATAATTCATCATAGTTCGATCTTCAAATTACCTAATTGGGTGTCCGGTTTCGGAACTTTGTATATGTGAGTCTTTCGATCAAGTTTCTTGGTGAAACCTGTTATTTGTTGGGGTCATGGTTTTTCTGGAGTTTGAGGCCGTGTGAGCCTGTAGTGGGGTTATTGCCTTGATTTGAAATATATTTTCCCCTTTTAGGAAAAAAGAAAAAAGCTGAAGATCTAAATGAGTTCCTCAGGCAGCGTTTCCACTGGAGCTAGTAAAGAGTCTAGGCTCAGTTGTTATCTAGCTAGTTTGATTTTGTGAGATTTCATTTCACTTTAAAAGTTTATAGACATAGCTGCTAACTATTGATCCGTGCCTAAAGAAATAGTACGTTTTGTGATGATTTTCCAACAAGAGGAGAATGAGTTTTATTGCCGTCTTTGTAATGGTGATTTCGGTCTCAATTTGTTAAACTGAAGATGCCGTAATTCTGTATTGAAATGGTGGTTTGGGGGGGTTTTGGGGGGCGGGGGGTTTTGGAAGAGTTTTTAGATTACAACGTTTCAAAGCATTGCTCAATAAACCCCAAATCAGTGGAAGAAGGCTTCCACTTACTTATCACTAGTTATAATATGCCGCCCATGTTGATTGCAAGCATAACCAAGTCCTAATTCCTCTCTTGGTTATGATACCATCATAACGTGTAGAGTTTAAATCTCCCATCCCATATTTAAAAAAAAAAAAAAATGCAGCCGAAGGGCAGAATAAACCTGTTTATCAACTGTCATTTGGTAACAAATAAACATATGCATTTAGTTGATTCTTTAACTATTATCTAACTATCACTTTTGTTCCATTTCATTTCAGGAGAGGCATATCAAAGTTTTACAGCGGCAAATCAAAGTCCTTCACGAGCTTAGTGGATGCCTCATCTGTGTCTTCAATTAAAGACTTTGCAAAGCCAGAAAATCCCTACAACAAGAAGCGCAAGAACTTACTAGCTCGCGCGAGCCTCTTGGACAAAAACCACAACAACCCTATAAAAAACATCACAGGTGGAACTTTGAAAAGATCAGCCAACTGCAATAGAAGCACATTGGTTCTTTGCGAGACTATGAGCAGCTCTGCTTCCAACATTAATCACGATGACTCGAGCTCAAATTCGACCCCACCATCTTGCAGTCTTCCACCTTTGCATCCACATGGTAAAAGGTCACCGCCCATTGGATCTTCATCCCCTCCTCAACGACAGTCTCCGTGGCGGTCCTTCTCTATGTCGGATCTACAGTCTGTAGCTGCATCATCAACGCCCAACATACATGGCTTGGCCATCTCTACCGGAGGCAAGAACAACGAACCGCATTGAAATTTTAGCGGCTCTCTCTCTTTTTGACGCACGGGGTCTGACTGGGAAAATGTTTTCAGTGTTGAAGATCTTCCTCAGCTATTTCCTATTTCGAATTTCGCCACTAGCTTTAACAGATGTATTTGCATTTAGAGAATGAACTATGGTTACCGAGGTTTCTCAGTTACTCACTTCAGATGTTTATGTACGAATGAACTATAATACTGTGACGATTATATTTAATACATGTTCAAAAGTCTACTTTTTGTTCTTCCTGTTCTTAAGTTAACTGGCCATTTTATCATATTATTCCGTCAATACTTAGAAGTACCAGTTATTCAATACTTACACCTTTTCTCTTCTATTAGAGCATCAACATGGTTAATTGATAATGATGTACATGTCTAGTCTAGTTTTATATTTACTTAAGTAATGCTGTGTATGGTTAGAAAGAAGTATATATATGGAAGTGTTTTTAATAGTTATTATTATTTTTTTAAATCACAAATATACGTCATGATGTGATTTTTTGTTTTAAATAACTTGTTACATAAATCTTAAATATTAATTAAATAAATTTTTTCTAATGTGAATTGAGCTTCTGGAATCACTTTTGTATTTTTTTTTTCTTCGTCGAAAACTCAAAATCACTTGCTTTCTTTTATTTACTTATTTATTTTTTAAGATCATATAAAAGTTCATATAAATAAATATTGTCATTAGTCATCCTCCTCAAAGTTAAACCTGGTGTCTGATTTTTTTTTTTTTTCTTTTTCTTTTTTCAACCTAAATAAAAATAACATGACCTAATAGAGACATTTGAAACATAAAAATAAAACTAAAACTATAATTATAATAATTTTATATTTTATTCCATCATAATATGTATAATTGAAATTCTTCCCGCTTCAAAGTAAAAAAAAAAAAAAAAAGATAGAAAATAACTAATGGATAATGGCCAATGGGTCTTAAAGGATCTTGCATAGAAAAACGTAATAACGTAAACAACAACAGAAAAATACCAAAAGACCCTTGTGTTTATTTGTTATTAATTTTTGTTAAGTAAATGATAAAGGAGTTGTTTAATCTTGTTGATAAAAATGATTACAGATATATATTAGAGATAATTTTACACATAATGATTCTGTCACAAGTGAATAGTTCAAAACCATTTTCCCCAACTTCAAAAAAAAAAAAAAAATTCGTTGATAAAATATGACTTCTTGTAAATAAATTTTCTTTTATTTAAAAAATATTTTGATGCAGAACAATAATAGAATATCAATTATTTTAATTAATTAGCAAATTATATTCAGGATAGTTTTCATTACCCACTTAAAGGATCTTGCATAGAAAAGTCATAAAATAAACAATAACAGAAAAATATCCGAGACACCGATGTGTTTAGTTATTTATTATTTTGATTTTTCAAATAACATGATAAAGGATAGTTGTTAAATTTAGTTGATGAAATATGACTAAATGTAAACAAATTTTAGTTTATTAAAGGCGATATTTTTGATGCGGAACATAATAGAATATTAATTAATTTTTATGTAATGAGAAAGTTATATCACAGGATAGTTTTCCAGTACCGGTTTTCCCTATTTAATTTTATTTATTTCCTCAAAAGTTTATTATTTTTATTAAAAATAAAACTATCCAAATCCCCCTCTTTTCACCAGATAAATTATTTTTACTTTTAATTCCTGAAAAGAGAGCATATTATATATATTTTTCCTGCAGGCATTTGGTCAATTTGGAAAATACACCAAAAATATAAATATATACACACACACACACCATTCTTTTCAATTTTCTTTTTCCCTTTTTTTTTTTTTTGAAATTATGTTTAATACCCATATACGTAAGAAAAATTAAAAAAAGTCCATTACACATAACGTGGCTTTCATGCATGAACATGAATAAATTACACAATAGAAAATGTAAAATCCATAACTGCCTAAAAACCTTTTTGTTTTCACTCATTAATTAACTTACCATGCATGTGAAAACGCATTCACTCCAGCTAAGAAAAAGTTAGTATTCCTTTTTTTTTTTTTTTCAAATAATTTTTAACTTCTAGATTTTTACCCGATACCCATATGAAATTAAGAATGCTTGATAGTTTCTCCTGAAATAAGAAGTTGGAACGGAAAAGAGGAAGGAAGCCTGTGTGCTAATGGTTAACTTGGTAAGCTAGTAAATTCAAAGTTGCATCCTAATTAATTAATTAAACTAGATTTTGTTAGTGTGCAATTTGACTGGTCTGGCTTTGGTAATTAATTTTCTCATTTCCGAAAATTTGACTCCTCACTCTCAGAATAATGTAGACACTTTTAATGACCCCAAAAAACTTTTTTTTTTTTACTTTTTTTTACTTTTTTTTTTTTTGCTATACATGCGATTTTTAGATAAACATGGATTTGTTTCTTAAAGGGGAGTCTAAAATCCAAACACAAAAAAATAAAAATAAAAAAAATAAAAAATAAAAAACCTTTTTAAGTGATAGGAACAACATTAATTTGCCGTGTAAAAATTTGTCTCCATACACAAAACTCACCGTTACTAAAACCTGTTCTTGTTTGTGCTGCTTCTCGGAGCCATTTCTTCCGCTTGTAGAAAACTTCGGTAAAAACTTTACCTGGGTTTGGTTTATTTTCTCATATTTTTGTTCCATTTTTTCTACTGATTTTGAGCTGAACTTTTTGTCATTTCCAGGTTTGACACATTTTGGTGAAGAAATAGTAAAATACACGTATTCCGAGTTTTCAACACCAAGAACACTTGAAGGAATAATTAAAAAAAAAAGAATGGATTCTCTTTCAACTTCTGTGTTAGTCTCCGAAGAGGAATTCGTGGGGTTTCATGCAATAGACCGGGAACTATACGCCGCTTTGGTGATCAGCCTCCATCGAGACCCGTTGGAGGCGATGCAGATCATGGCCCTGTGGCTCTGGCTCGAGAGCAAGGGCTTTCACAACATGGTCAAGAAGATGCTGTCCTTGCCCCACTATCTGATCAACGGGCTGGCCGACGAGGCCGTCGCGTGCCTCAGTTTCAGCACCGCCCCAGAGACGCCTCCCTCGCACGAGACCAACGGCGAAATCCCGCTGATACAGTCTCTGATGGAGAAGGAGATCAGCTTCCAGTGCTTCCGGGACAACCGGCTATGGGCGGGCCGAGAAATCGACAAGATCATGAAGGAGGTATGCGTTAGAGCCTTGAGTGACATAACGCATCAAGCCAATCCCTTTCCAGTTTTCAGCAGCCGAGGATCGGTTCTAGTACTTCTACTAATGCTGGCAATTCGAGCAATTCGAAACCGGATAAGGGGTGCACCCAGATGACCGAACAATGTTCGTGACGTTCTCGAAGGGATACCCGGTTTTCGAGTGGGAAGTGAGGGAGTTCTTTACTGAGACTTATGGGAATTGTATTGAGTCTCTTCACATGCAGGATGTGCAGCCAAACGAGCAGTCTCTGTTTGCCCGCATTGTCTTCCACAGGCTTCCACCATTGATTGGATTCTCAATGGGGTCACCAAGGCCAAGTTCACCATCAATGGCAAACATGTTTGGATGCGAAAATTCATTCCGAAACGCTCCAAATCCATGGCGCTGCAAGCTCAGCAGCTCCCGAATTTGCCGGATTCCTTGTTTGATTAGCAATGGGACTAGGTTGTTTTTTTTGTTTTGTTTTGTTTTTTTTTTTTTTTTTGTTTTGTTTTTTGTTGTTCTTCTGTTTGGAAAAAATCTGACTTCATTAGAAATTTAATGGAAGTTTTAGTTCACCACTAAGAGAAGGGAGTGCTTGCAAGATGTTGCCTTATGTTTGCATACTAACAAGACAATCAACCTGGTTTGAAATGGGAATTTTTAAGAGCTATTTGCTACAGTGACGAAGCTAGAAATTATTATAAAGGGAAGCTAAATCTAAATTTATACAGAAATATAAAAAGAAAAAAAAGTTTGAGGGGGGTTTGGAGGGGACTATATGAAAATTTATTCAACAATATATATCCTAAAAATAAAAAGAGAAAAAGTTGGGGGGGCTTAAGCCCCGTAGACCTTCATTGGCTTCGTCTCTAGCCACAAGCATAACCAATAATAATTTATGGGATCTAATTATCGTGATACATGAAATTTTGAAACAATTATAACCATTAAGTGATGAATTGTAGACTATCAGATTTATTGATTTCCTATTTCTACAATATGTGTAATTCGAAAATGACTAGTCATATTAAGTCCTACTATATGTATAATCGATAAATGATCAGCTGTAAACTGTCAAATTTATCAATTTTCTATGGCATGTGAAGTTTCACTTCTTGTTTAATCGACAAATGATTAGTTATATAAGCTGTTAAGTTTTTTTTTTTTTTCTATGCCATATAAAGTTCTACAACGTTCGACAGATGATTAGTGGTAAAATGTCAATTTAATGATTCTCTATGCTCTTATGAAGTTTCACAATATGCACAATCGATTAGTGATTAGTAGTAAACTGCCAAATTTATTGATTTTTCTATGCTGTATGAGTTTCATAATGTGTACAATCGACAAATGATTAGTTACAAACTGTGAAAGTTATTGATTTTGAAACGGTTATAACCGTTGAGCGATGAATAGTGAACTATCAAATTTTATTGATTTCCTACTTTGTAAATGAAGATGTACAACATGAACAATCCGTAAATGGGTTAGTTATACGCTATCAAGTTTGTCGAATTTCTATGTCCTATGAAGTTCTACAACATGTACAATCGACAAATTTAAACTGTAGCATATGAAGTTTCACAACGTGTAAAAATCGACAAATTAATTTATATTGTTGTTTAGGCTAATATATATAAAAAGCCTTCTACCAATCTATCTTATTATTAAGGCATTTATAAAAATTAGCCTTGGTCTAATTAATATGATTATTGATTAGTATTGGTACTTGGTGGACTGTTGGTTTAGTAGTGTAGGGTTGTTGGGGTTTATGTTTGGAATAAATGTTAGCTTCATTGAGGATTGAATATCGAAATATAAAGGAAGTGTTTATCATTACTAAGAAGGAAGTGCTGGAAAGATATATATATATATATATATATTTTCCTCTTAATGTTTACATACGAACAAAATTAGCCTAAACCAAATAAACATATGCATTTATTTGGTAACAAATAAACATATGCATTTAGTTGATTCTTTAACTATTATCTAACTATCACTTTTGTTCCATTTCATTTCAGGAGAGGCATATCAAAGTTTTACAGCGGCAAATCAAAGTCCTTCACGAGCTTAGTGGATGCCTCATCTGTGTCTTCAATTAAAGACTTTGCAAAGCCAGAAAATCCCTACAACAAGAAGCGCAAGAACTTACTAGCTCGCGCGAGCCTCTTGGACAAAAACCACAACAACCCTATAAAAAACATCACAGGTGGAACTTTGAAAAGATCAGCCAACTGCAATAGAAGCACATTGGTTCTTTGCGAGACTATGAGCAGCTCTGCTTCCAACATTAATCACGATGACTCGAGCTCAAATTCGACCCCACCATCTTGCAGTCTTCCACCTTTGCATCCACATGGTAAAAGGTCACCGCCCATTGGATCTTCATCCCCTCCTCAACGACAGTCTCCGTGGCGGTCCTTCTCTATGTCGGATCTACAGTCTGTAGCTGCATCATCAACGCCCAACATACATGGCTTGGCCATCTCTACCGGAGGCAAGAACAACGAACCGCATTGAAATTTTAGCGGCTCTCTCTCTTTTTGACGCACGGGGTCTGACTGGGAAAATGTTTTCAGTGTTGAAGATCTTCCTCAGCTATTTCCTATTTCGAATTTCGCCACTAGCTTTAACAGATGTATTTGCATTTAGAGAATGAACTATGGTTACCGAGGTTTCTCAGTTACTCACTTCAGATGTTTATGTACGAATGAACTATAATACTGTGACGATTATATTTAATACATGTTCAAAAGTCTACTTTTTGTTCTTCCTGTTCTTAAGTTAACTGGCCATTTTATCATATTATTCCGTCAATACTTAGAAGTACCAGTTATTCAATACTTACACCTTTTCTCTTCTATTAGAGCATCAACATGGTTAATTGATAATGATGTACATGTCTAGTCTAGTTTTATATTTACTTAAGTAATGCTGTGTATGGTTAGAAAGAAGTATATATATGGAAGTGTTTTTAATAGTTATTATTATTTTTTTAAATCACAAATATACGTCATGATGTGATTTTTTGTTTTAAATAACTTGTTACATAAATCTTAAATATTAATTAAATAAATTTTTTCTAATGTGAATTGAGCTTCTGGAATCACTTTTGTATTTTTTTTTTCTTCGTCGAAAACTCAAAATCACTTGCTTTCTTTTATTTACTTATTTATTTTTTAAGATCATATAAAAGTTCATATAAATAAATATTGTCATTAGTCATCCTCCTCAAAGTTAAACCTGGTGTCTGATTTTTTTTTTTTTTTCTTTTTCTTTTTTCAACCTAAATAAAAATAACATGACCTGATAGAGACATTTGAAACATAAAAATAAAACTAAAACTATAATTATAATCAAACGATAATTTTATATTTTATTCCATCATAAGATGTATAATTGAAATTCTTCCCGCTTCAAAGTAAAAAAAAAAAAAAGATAGAAAATAACTAATGGATAATGGCCAATGGGTCTTAAAGGATCTTGCATAGAAAAACGTAATAACGTAAACAACAACAGAAAAATACCAAAAGACCCTTGTGTTTATTTGTTATTAATTTTTGTTAAGTAAATGATAAAGGAGTTGTTTAATCTTGTTGATAAAAATGATTACAGATATATATTAGAGATAATTTTACACATAATGATTCTGTCACAAGTGAATAGTTCAAAACCATTTTCCCCAACTTCAAAAAAAAAAAAAATTCGTTGATAAAATATGACTTCTTGTAAATAAATTTTCTTTTATTTAAAAAATATTTTGATGCAGAACAACAATAGAATATCAATTATTTTTAATTAATTAGCAAATTATATTCAGGATAGTTTTTCATTACCCACTTAAAGGATCTTGCATAGAAAAGTCATAAAATAAACAATAACAGAAAAATATCCGAGACACCGATGTGTTTAGTTATTTATTTATTTTGATTTTTCAAATAACATGATAAAGGATAGTTGTTAAATTTAGTTGATGAAATATGACTAAATGTAAACAAATTTTAGTTTATTAAAGGCGATATTTTTGATGCGGAACAATAATAGAATATTAATTAATTTTTATGTAATGAGAAAGTTATATCACAGGATAGTTTTCCAGTACCGGTTTTCCCTATTTAATTTTTATTTATTTCCTCAAAAGTTTATTATTTTGTATTAAAAATAAAACTATCCAAATCCCCCTCTTTTCACCGGATAAATATTTTTTACTTTTAATTCCTGAAAAGAGAGCATATTATATATATTTTTCCTGCAGGGCCATTTGGTCAATTTGGAAAATACACCAAAATTATACACACACACACACCATTCTTTTCAATTTTCTTTTTCCTTTTTTTTTTTTTTTTGAAATTATGTTTAGTTACCCATATACGGTAAGCAAAATTAAAAAAAAAGTCCATTACACATAACGTGGCATTCATGCATGAACATGAATAAATTACACAATAGAAAATGTAAAATCCATAACTGCCTAAAAACCTTTTTGTTTTCACTCATTAATTAACTTACCATACATGTGAAAACGCATTCACTCCAGCTAAGAAAAAGTAAGTATTCCTTTTTTTTTTTTTTTTTAAATAATTTTTAACTTCTAGATTTTTACCCGATACCCATATGAAATTAAGAATGCTTGATAGTTTCTCCTGAAATAAGAAGTTGGAACGGCAAAGAGGAAGGAAGCCCGTGTGCTAATGGTTAACTGGGTAAGCAAGTAAATTCAAAGTTGCATCCTAATTAATTAATTAAACCAGATTTTGTTAGTGTGCAATTTGACTGGTCTGGCTTTGGTAATTAATTTTCTCATTTCCGAAAATTTGACTCCTCACTCTCAGAATAATGTAGACACTTTTAATGACCCCAAAAAACTTTTTTTTGGCTATACATGCGATTTTAAGATAAACATGGATTTGTTTCTTAAAGGGGATTATAAAATCCAAACACAAAAAAATAAAAAAATAAAAAATAAAAAACCTTTTTAAGTGATAGGAACAACATTAATTCACCATGTAAAAATTTGTCTCCATACACAAAATTCACCGTTACTAAAACCTGTTCTTGTTTGTGCTGCTTCTCGGAGCCATTTCTTCCGCTTGTAGAAAACTTCGGTAAAAACTTTACTTGGGTTTGGTTTATTTTCTCATATTTTTGTTCCATTTTTTCTACTGATTTTGAGCTGAACTTTTTGTCATTTCCAGGTTTGACACATTTTGGTGAAGAAATAGTAAAATACACGTATTCCGAGTTTTCAACACCAAGAACACTAGGAGGAATAATTAAAAAAAAAAAGAATGGATTCTCTTTCGACTTCTGTGTTCGTCTCCCAAGAGGAATTCATGGGGTTTCATGCAATAGACCGGGAACTATACGCCGCTTTGGTGATCAGCCTCCACCGAGACCCGTTGGAGGCGATGCAGATCATGGCCCTGTGGCTCTGGCTCGAGAGCAAGGGATTTCACAACATGGTCAAGAAGATGCTGTCCTTGCCCCACTTTCTGATCAACGAGCTGGCCGACGAGGCCGTCGCGTGCCTCAGCTTCATCACCGCCCCAGAGACGCCTCCCTCGCACGAGACCAACGGCGAAATCCCGCTGATACAGTCTCTGATGGAGAAGGAGATCAGCTTCCAGTACTTCCGGGACAACCGGCTATGGGCGGGCCGAGAAATCGACAAGATCATGGAGGAGGTATGCGTTAGAGCCTTGAGTGACATAATGCAGCAAGCCAATCGAGTTCAAGACTTGGTCATGCCCCCTACCGCAGCGGAGCCGTTTCATCACTCCCCCGGTCTCGGTCTCGGTCTCGGTCTCAACCTCGGTCCCGGTCCCGGTCCCGGTCAGATTCAGCAGAAGTGGATCGGTTCTAGTACTTCTACTAATGCTGGCAATTCGAGCAATTCGAAACCGGATAAAGGGGTGCACCCAGATGACCGAACAATGTTCGTGACGTTCTCGAAGGGATACCCGGTTTTCGAGTGGGAAGTGAGGGAGTTCTTTACTGAGACTTATGGGAATTGTATTGAGTCTCTTCACATGCAGGATGTGCAGCCAAACGAGCAGTCTCTGTTTGCCCGCATTGTCTTCCACATGGCTTCCACCATTGATTGGATTCTCAATGGGGTCACCAAGGCCAAGTTCACCATCAATGGCAAACATGTTTGGATGCGGAAATTCGTCCCGAAACGCTCCAAATCCATGGCGCTGCAAGCTCAGCAGCTCCCGAATTTGCCGGATTCCTTGTTTGATTAGCAATGGGACTAGGTTGTTTTTTTTGTTTTGTTTTGTTTTGTTTTTTTTTTTTTTTTGTTTTTTGTTGTTCTTCTGTTTGGAAAAAATGTGACTTCATTAGAAATTTAATGGAAGTTTTAGTTCACCACTAAGAGAAGGGAGTGCTTGCAAGATGTTGCCTTATGTTTGCATACTAACAAGACAATCAACCTGGTTTGAAATGAGAATTTTTAAGAGCTATTTGCTAGCAGTGATGAAGCCAGAAATTATTATAAAGGGAAGCTAAATCTAAATTTATACAGAAATATAAAAAGAAAAAAAAAGTTTGAGGGGGGCTTGGAGGGGACTATATGAAAATTTATTCAAAAATATATAGCCTAAAAATTAAAAAAAATTAAAAAATAAAAATAAAAAGTTGGGGGGCTTAAGCCCCGTAGACCTTCATTGGCTTCGTCTCTAGCCACAAGCATAACCAATAATAATTTATGGGATCTAATTATCGGGATACATGAAATTTTGAAACATTTAAAACCATTAAGTGATGAATTGTAGACTATCAGATTTATTGATTTCCTATTTTATATGAAGTTGTACAACATGTGTAATTAGCAAATGATTAGTCATATTAAGTCCTACTATGTGTATAATCGATAAATGATCAGCTGTAAAGTGTCAAATTTATCAATTTTCTATGGCATGTGAAGTTTCACATCTTGTTTAATCGACAAATGATTAGTTATATAAGCTGTTAAGTTTTTTTTTTTTTTTTTCGATGCCATATAAAGTTCTACAACTTCGACAAATGACTAGTGGTAAAATGTCAATTTAATGATTTCTATGCTCTTATGAAGTTTCACAATATGCACAATCGATTAGTGATTAGCTGTAAACTGCCAAGTTTATTGATTTTCTATGCTGTATGAGTTTCATAATGTGTACAATCGACAAATGGTTAGTTACAAACTGTGAAAGTTATTGATTTTGAAACGGTTATAACCGTTGCGCGATGAATAGTGAACTATCAAATTTTATTGATTTCCTACTTTGTAAATGAAGATGTACAACATGAACAATCCGTAAATGGTTAGTTATAAGCTATCAAGTTTGTCGAATTTCTATGTCCTATGAAGTTCTACAACATGTACAATCGACAAATTTAAACTGTAGCATATGAAGTTTCACAACGTGTAAAAATCGACAAATTTATATTGTTGTTTAGGCTAATATATATATAAAAAGCCTTCTACCAATCTATCTTATTATTAAGGCATTTATAAAAACTAGCCTTGGTCTAATTAATATGATTATTGATTAGTGGACTGTTGGTTTAGTAGTGTAGGGTTGTTGGGGTTATGTTTGGAATAAATGTTAGCTTCATTGAGGATTGAATATCGAAATATAAAGGACGTGTTTATCATTACTAAGAAGGCAGAGCTGGAAAGATTTTTATTTTTTATTTTTTTCTTAATGTTTACATACGAACAAAATAATAAGCCTAATTTGAAATGGAAATTTATAAGAGCTATATATTGCGTGCGTTACTAACAATGAAATTTTGAGGAACTAAATACGATAGATTTTGGGTAATAAGCATTGTTAGATTCATTAAACTTTTGTGCTTGGTTAAATTTTAAAATGTCTACGGCTGATAAATGATTACTTGTAAACTATCAGATGTATTGATATTTTTACGCCTTATATATAGAGCTTGATAATTGATCATGACATATGGTTGGCTGTAAACTATTAGATTTATTTATCTTTTATGCCTGTGAAATTTTGAAACGTGTTCCTTAAAATAAAAATAAATAAATAAAAGAAAATTTGAAACGTGTACAATCATATATATACTGATTTAGTTAAAACTTGCTGCATATATGATAATGATTAATCTAGATTAAATAAATAAATAAATAAAAGAAAATTTGAAACGTGTACAATCATATATATACTGATTTAGTTAAAACTTGCTGCATATATGATAATGATTAATCTAGATTAGTTGTCTATCATATTTGTGATATATATATATATATATATATATATTTTTACACGGAATGAAGTTTGAAATATGTTAGTTGATATGAAATTTGTGAAACGTGTTAACTGATAATTGATTAGTTATTACTTTTTACAGAAGCACATAAAATTCATACATCTCATAAAAAAATCACTAATTAAAAAAAAAAAAGATGTTGAGATATGTGTCCATAAATAAATGAGATATATTATTTTACTGATTTAATTTGAGAAATTTTTTCAATGTTAATTTTGCATGGATGGTTGATGCTTTATAAATATCCAAAACTCTAGAGTATTTTAATGTGACTTTAAATATTATATATAAGTGTTATATACAGAGAATAATATTTAAAGTGAAATAATCTGAAACTGTCTGTAATTATAAATTAAAATTGGGATCTTTAATTTAGAATTACTGACATGGTTTATTACATTCTGAATGAAACGATCTTATCCAGATTGTTAATAATGAGATCATTGGAATGAAAACGCTTTATATAATTTGATTATATAGGACTGGAACACGATTAATTATGAATCTCTAATAATTTATATTGTCATATAGAGCATTCCAAATTAATCAATGATTGTTATATATGAATCGATCTTAATTTTGATTAATTAATGGACTCCTATTTATTGTATTGTATTTTTTTACATACCGAGTAATGACACAAATGAATAGTATCAAATTTTTGGTATATTGAAAATATAATATAATAAAATAGTCAGAAATCTTAACATATAAGATGAAATGCATTTCTTCGTAAAAAAGTCAGATGGACGGTTCCCATAAGTATTAAATTGGAGCTTGATTAATAAAAACGCCCAATTTATGATTAGATCATAAATATATTATTCATTAGAGAATCAATATTACTTAAGAAGAAATATATAATTAACGAGGCTAATGGAAAATACCTAACTTTAATTATGAACTATTTTTGGAGTATTGATTTATATATAGTGACTATATCAATGGACATTCGAGCATAAAATTATAATCTCCATAGTTCCTCTCAACAGTTCCATTGAATCATGTGAATATTATTTTATGTTGGGTTAAATTTATTAATTTAAAATTGAGAATTATAAATTAATATTCATACAATAAATTAATTAGATTAATTTATATTTTAAATAATATGATTATTTAAAATAAATTTAAAATAATTTTAAATTAAAAATTATACAGTATAGTAAGGACTATATGTAGTTGTACACCACATGATGGTTCACGTTTTATTCACAGACAAGTGCATGTGAAATTTAAATTTTGACACATGTGGAAAAGGAAAAGATTAGTTGTTTAAAAAAAATTAAATAAAAAAGGAACTAATTAGTGGATAATCCATATCTACCAAAAACGCCAACTTCCAAAGGCAGTGGTCATCTGACGTTTCCACTAAGTGGGTAGTGAAATAAATAAATAATTAATTAAATTTAAAAAATGGTATCAATGATTTCTGTGTAATATTAAAAAGGGTTACATGTGATGTATCTAAGATACACAAGAATACCGATTCCTTTTTATAGAGAAAAAAATACGTATATTTTTTTCAGAGAGTTTCTTCTTCTCTCTTCCTTTACTTTGTCTCATGAGTTGAGAATGTAAAGTAAATCAAAATTCAGACGTGTGATCAAACCCAAATCAAAATGCCAACTCATTTCCTGTTCATCATAATTTGGAAAACGCTGAGAAAGAATCATTGGTGTTTCGAAGGATTTGGAGTTCTCAAAAGATTCTCGAAGGAGTTCAAGAATTTCGACTAATCAGACAACGGTCAATCTTTAAATATTCTTCCGTTATTATTTCATTAAATCATATAAATATTGTCATGGATAAATTTTGAGAAAAATTTTATGTGTATGATTTGATCCATATCATGCTTATGTTATTTTTTAAAAATCGGTTTCCAAAACCAACAGAAAAGACATGATCTGATCAAATGAGGACTAAATTTCACCCTCACCAGACCCAATTGCCGCACAGTTATTAACCGGAAATGAACTTTAAAGTGAGCTCTAAAATATAATGTTGAACCTATTTTAAAAGTAAGAGAAGAAAATGTATTCTAACCGATTTAGAGACTCAAATTTGGATTATACTTAGTTTTCTTGGTGGCAATATTTTCTTTTTAAAAAATTTCTACTGTAAAAACCCTCATTTCCCACTACTATTAGAAACTTCATGAGAATACACATTAAAATTTTGTAACACGCAACACAAAGATAATAACCAAAATATAATAAAAAAAAACGCAATTTTGGTCAGAGGAAATTAACCTCTAGGTTGCCAAACCAAATTCTGAGGATTTTTAGTGGGCCACTTCCCAATTGTGAGCCTTAGATTCCGTCGACAATGATAGACTCGT